>JADBJO010003451.1:135000-177500 GCA_016801955.1 Conus betulinus | reverse complement strand
CCCCTGTCCCTTTTTCTTCCTGCCTCCACCCCTCAGACACTTTTATACACACCCGCATTCCTACCCCCCCCCCCCCCCCCTCCCTTTTCCCTCAGACAGACACAGACAGACACACAGACACATACATACGCGCATGCATGCACGCACGCACGCACACACACGCGTACTCTAACACACACACACACACACACACACACACACACACACACACACACACACACACACACACACGCATGCACGCACGCACGCACGCACGCACGCACACACACACACACACGCACGCACGCACGCACACACACACACACACACACACACACACACACACACACACACACACACACAAATGTTTATTGAGTAGTTCAATTGGTGTTTATCTTTAATTTTTTTTTTCTTCTCAGTTATATATCTTTATAGTTAAGTTTTCTAACTGGAATGACTAGAAGGGGGTGGGGTAGGGGTGGACTTAATTTATTGCTAGTATAACGTTATATTTCATCATCACACACACTCAATGACATACATACCTAAATTATACCAAAAATACATTCAGTCTTAATCACTTTTAGTGGCAAGACTTTAAACTGAACAACGACAACAACAACAACAACAACAACAACAACACACACACACACACACACACACACACACACACACACACACACACACACACACACGTACGCACACACACACACACACACACACACACACACACACACAAACAGACATATACGCACTCACACACGCACGCACACACGCACGCACGCACGCACGCACGCACGCACGCACACACACACACACACACACACACACTGCTGCTGAAAAAAAAAATCGCGCATCGCCAAACTAACAAACGAACATAAAATCATAACCCTCCTCCACCCCACCGTCATCAACTCCTACCACCACCACACCACCCCCACCACCACCACAGCCACAACCACCACTACCACCACCACCATCACCACCAACCCGACTCCATCAAAACGTTCCCTTGCTCAAATCTAAGAAGAAAAAAACATGATAGATAAAAAAAAAAAAAAATCCGGAAGATTTGGGAATTACCATCAGCGTGTGCTACATGAGTTCATGACAGTCTGGAACTAGAGTCACAGCGTGGCGCTTCGACAATACAACCGGTGAAATCCATGCCGAGTCCCAGTTCCCTTCGTTCCGCAGGTCTGATGATGAGCTGTGTGTGATTGTTGTCGTGAGTCGTGTGTTGGTCAGACACCCTTAGGAACTGCCACGTCCGCTAGATTTGTCTGGAACGAATGTGATGATCATTTTCGCTGTATCTGCGACACTGTTTTTTTTGTTTGTTTGTTTGTTTTTTTTTTAATAGTTCATTTACCACTTGTAGCGATTTCGGTTCCTGCTATTGTTGTTGTGTGTTTTATGTGTTTCTTCTAGCTGGTTTGGTTTCTTGTTATTGTTGTTGTTGTTACGTTTTCTATTTTGTGTACTTCCTATAGTTGTTTTGGTTTGTATTGTCGTTGTTGCTGTTGTTGTTGTTGTTGTTGTTGTTGTTGTTGTTGTTGTTGTTTTTCATGCATTTCTTGTAGCTGTTTTGGTTCCTGTTATTGTTGTTGTTATTGCTTTTTTTTTTCTATTTCAAGTACTTCCTATAGTTGTTTCGGTTCATATTGTTGTTGTTGCTGTTGTTTCTGTTTCATGTACTTCTTACAGCTGTTTTTTTTCCGTTGTTGTTTTTTGTGTGTTTATTTTATGTCTCCCAGAACGCAAAGATTAGTTCCGTTTTCAATCACTCTTCGTGTGATGCCATTGAGCAGTCTGTCCTTCCAGAAAACTGACTGACCATTCCGGAGGGGAGACGTCAGTGACCTCTTGGTGATGGCTCGCTTCACTCTCTGATCTGTCCACACAAAAGCAGCACACTTTTTTGTGATGTGATTTGCTGGACCAAAAGGAAAAACGTGGTTAACGTGAACATACAAAAATCTGATCTTTTCAATAGCTTTTTTTGTTTAGTGTCGAGATGTCGTATTCATATACAAACACAAAAACGACATCTCGACACTAAAAAAAAAATTGAAAAGATAACGACTATAATATGGTCAAATAACATATTATGTAATGAAAGCCTACACAGATCAGGCAAAGCAGTGTTGAGTTTGGGGCTTTATTAATATCATGAATACTGACTGCAACCAGAAGTTGATATGAAAAGAACAGATAATAATAATATAATATAATAATAATAATAATAATAAATAATAATGAATACTTATATAGCGCCTATTCTTGGCTAGAGACCAAGCTCTAAGCGCTTTACAATCAACACTCGTTTATACAACGGGCTGCCTACCTGGGTAGTGCCGACTGAAGAGCTGCCAGCTGGCGCTTCATTCAGTCGTTTCCCGTGTCATCCAGTCGGTATCGTTCAATATCGGTCACTCATTTTCCTTACTTCCTTCATTCTTTCCATTTTTCACGCAGGGTGCATACTATGTGTAACGTGTCATCCATATCAACGACCATACTGGCCTACACTTCCGAAAGTTGGTGATGGGATTTTACGTGTGTGCAAGATGTTATGCGTGCGTTCACACACGGAACCTCGGTTTAGAGTCTCATTCGAAGGACTGTATGGGAAATGGAGTCAGAACCAATGTTAACTCCGAGGGGAAAATCCTCCTGTACCGAAACGCCCCGGCGGAGGTTCGAACCCGCAACCATAAGATGAGTCAACTCAAGGAGAAAATACTATGAATGAATGCTCCCTCCATCACCATTTTCCCCCCTCTGTTGATAACATCACGGCTGTCCACATTAGAAATTTTACGTAACATTCTTGTACTTAATCTAAACTCGTCTGATAATCTTCATAAGAAAACAAGGGGAGGGAATGGGGTTGAAACACTTTTTTTTTTTTGACTGAATTATGCCGCTCATGTTCGACAATACAGTTAGCAATACTGTGATGTTTTCAATCATCATGTTACGTCAAGACAAAGAACGAAGCAACAGACAAAGAAACAAACAAACCACGAACAACAATAAAGCAAAATAAACAAGTTCGAATAAAATGTATAATCACTCAGAGCGACAAATAAAAGAATACATAGCGGGCATATATACATACCAAATAAAAGATTTTTAAAAAATCAAAAAAAAAACATTTAAAGAACATCGAAAGTTAGGAACAGGCAGAGAGAGAGAGAGAGAGAGAGAGAGAGAGAGAGAGAGAGAGAGAGAGAGAGAGAGAGAGAGAGAGAGAGAGAGAGTCCATTTTTGTGCTCATATTTTAGCCACAGAGAGACACATCCAAATCCAAACCTATCGTAGTCATGGCCACTCTTTCAATCGTTCCCAACAGCTCGGTGAGGACTAAAACCACAGACAACAAAATTCGGGTAGCAACGACGACAATGACAATAATGATAACGACAATGGCTGTGTGTGTCAAAATGAGAGATCTCTGCACAGAAGCTGCTATGGCAAATTTTCTCACATTTGTCCCCAGGTGCCCATCCCTACCCATTTCCGCTCAGAGCTGAATGGTTGAATACATTTCGTGAATTGAAGAGACAACGAAAACGTGGGGCTTTCAACAGTGTGTGTGTGTGTGTGTGTGTGTGTGTGTGCGCGAATTTCGTTCCATTTAATGGTGTATATGTAAGCTAGACCTATCTTCGTTCTGACGGGATGGAGAAAAAAAAAAAAGTGTCACGTGCTGTGACGTCTGTCACGATCTGCATGTATGACAGTGGGCCTGTATGAAAATGCTGGGCCATCGCGCTGACAATAAAAGTCTCTGCAGGTGAGGACGGTAGACAGAATGATTGTCCACTTCTGGCATTCCCACATGACAGCTACAGTGTACTCTGACCGGTTCAACGAAAGGTTTGGAATTTTTCCGACAGGAAAAGGCGCAGTTTCGTTGTTTTGGTCAATTTGTAATTGTAAACATATGATCATCAGTGGTCTTTGAAGCAAGCATGTTATTGGCGATTACATTATTAGGAGCAGTGTTAGATTGGTAAGGACAGTGCGTAATGTTTTGTTGATTGTTGCACACGATATTATCGAGGTGGTATATATACAATTATAATGTTGATACGTATCTACACATCATTTAGTATATGTGTTGTTGTTGTTTTGTTGTCGTCGTTGTTGTTATTGTTGTTTCTAAAGTCTCTTTGTACTTCTTCAGCAATTATATAAACTTTGACGATCTTGCCGTTCTGTAATAAATTCATTGTAAATGAAAACACAACAGCGTCATCATCATCAACTACAACAACAACAACAACAACAAAACGCCTTTCCCTGTAACACTCTCTGATTAAGTTGTTTTATTTGGTCGTCTGTTCCAAACAAAATCACTTCGACAGTACATGACGATTGGTAGCCTATACATTTCCCTTTTTTTTAATGTTTCCTCTTTTTCCGCCCAAAATTACGGTGATACAAGACAACGAAAGCCGCCCCTTCAAAATTCCTGCTTAGTGCGTATTGTTTCGCTGTCTTTGAGGAAAGTGCATCTATTCTCATCATCAGACACACTTGTTTCATTAATGTTCAAAATTAGAATCATGAGACACGTTCACAGTTCAACCCATTGACATTTTGCTTTGTTATGGCTCTCTGACATTTTTAAGACAGGTTTAGTTGTTGTTGTTCTTGTTTGTTGTTGTTGCTTTGTTGTTGTTGTTGCTTGTTTTTTTTTTTCGTCTATTGGCCTTTATTCATTCAGCAATAGATGCAATGTTGAAAAGGTTTTATCCAAAGGTCAGTCGTAACAATGTTTGTTATTGTTTTCTCTACAACCGAACACTTTGCTCATTGTTTATTTCAGTTATTTTCACACACTTCAGTTTCTTGCTTGTGTAGTCATTTACTGTCTGAAAACGTTCTTTGAAATCAAATAAATGCGCATGTTCCCGTTTCCTAAGCATGCCAAATCTTACACGAAATGTTTTTATCAAAAATTTCTCCAACATATAAAATGATTTTTAAGACAGATGTTTTGACATATAAATGAGTATTCTTAATTTTGAATTCTTCGTTAAAGATACAGTCAGCTGCAATAGTAGTACATTATTCTCTAAATATGTACTGATGTTCAGGTTGTTGTGAATAAATATTTTTTTTTTTCAAAACAGATTCCCTTTGCTATGTGACAATGTTTTACATGAAATGTTTTTAACTATTCTTGATAAATTGCCGTCAGAATTCTCTCTACTACTCTGTGTTTGTCTTCAAACTGCATCCGTGCATGTTTGCATGTGTGAGCGAGTGCGTGAGCAAGTGTCCGCACGCGTGTGTTTATGAACGTATGGGCGTGTGCGCGCGCGCGACCGTGTGTGTGTGTGTGTGTGTGTGTGTGTGTGTGTGTGTGTGTGTGTGTGTGTGTGTGTGTGTGTGTGTGTGTGTGTGTGTGTAAGCATGTACTTGCACGCGCACCCAACATTAGTATGTTTACCAGGTGAGAATGGACATGTATCGAAACAAGGCCCTCCATCTACTTCTCCTGCTGCTGCTCTCCATGTTCGTGTATCAGCGGACCGTGGGAGAGTCTGGCACCAATCAGAAAGTCAGCGGCCCCTCAAGTCCGCTCTCAGCAGACGTAAAAGTGAATTCAGCCAATCAAGCAACCCCTTTCAACCCTTCAGTGGGACCCCTACCGTTGACAAAGAAAACTGGAGAGGAAAACAGGAACAATGTAAATCCACCTACGGTCAAGAGACAGCCTGTCAGTGAGCTCCACGGGCCTACTGTCACAGCATTGTCGATCCTAAACAAGAAATGGAAGAGATCGATACATGGCAATGAAAATATGAATCGGTCAGAATCGGATTATCCACACGCCACGTTGAGCACTTTGTGGAGCAGAAGTGGCGTTGAGTCAGTGCCCAGTTCCTTGTCTGGTACCATGTCGGAATCGTCATCCACGGGTTCTGTCGTTAATAGTGCTGGTACCGGCTTTGTTGACAGTAATAGTTTAGAAGACAAGCAAAGCGAAGACGACAGAAACTGGGGCCATGAAATCGCCAACAAAGTACCAACAGGCGGTAATTCCATCAGGAAACATTGGTCTGAATCAACTTTGGCTCCATCAGCATTGTTCAACAACAACAACAACAACATCAGCTTTTCTGACGGTGATGATTTAGACTTCCAGGGAAAAGACTCCGGCCGTGGGAATGCTGAAGAAGACATACCACGGGCGGATGAAAATTCGTTGTTTCCAGATTACCAGTGGAACATCACAGGAGGAAAGAACGACTCTGATCTACACGTGAAGCCTACATATCCACCACCTCGTCCTACTGCCATGAGCATCTCCACCGACTCCAACACGGACAGTTGGCAGGAGGTTGTGTCCACGCTACGAGCTCGTTGCCAGCAAGAGGAGCGGCAGGCAAACCAGGAAGCCCGCTGTGAAGGAAGGGAATGGGATTCTGTGAAGGCAGTCAGCGTTTGCTACCCTGGTGCTTGCGGCATGTGTTCCTGTCACAAGGACTGCCAAGACTACGGTGATTGTTGCTTACAAAAATTACTGAGAACAAGAACTCCCGAAATAAGCAGACCCACCCCGGGTTATCATAGCAACATGATCGTCTACACAGACATCCAGCCGACGTTATTCTCCATGGTGGACCAGTGTCAGCCAGGTTGGGGGCAGGACCAGGTGTTCCAGGACTGCACCGACGTGTCCAGCCAGGACGTTCATGGTCAGTGGCCGATGTGGTCCCCAGCCAGCGAGGTGACGTACCGAAATCAGCACTGTGCTGCATGCCACGGAGAGGACCCAGACATTCTGCAGCCATGGGACCTCACGGTCTTCTGTGAATTTGAGGCCCGTCTGAAGCCGTTCTCCAGTGTCCCAGGAGGCGGTGACAAACCTGAGGGACGTTCCCACATGTGGTCTGGGCTTCAACCCTCCTGAGGAATCAAGGTGCAGTGAGGTGTCGTTCTGTGTGGTGTTGTGGCATGATGGAACGCTCTCTCTCTCTCTCTCTCTCTCTCTCTCTCTCTCTCTCTCTCTCTCTCTCTGTTTGTCTGTCATACTCTCTCTCTCTCTCTCTCTCTCTCTCTCTCTCTCTCTCTCTCTCTCTCTCTGTCTGCCTGTCTCTCCTCTGCCCCCCCCCCCCCCCCCCTCTCTCTCTCTCTCTCTGTCTCTCTGTCTCTGTCTCTGTCTCTGTCTCTCTCTCTCTCTCTCTGCCTTGAGAGAGTGATATCCCTTGTCTGGTTGTCAGCAAGACGAACCTTTCACAGCTCCGATAACCGTTTGCTCGTTTTCACAAGAAAACGTGTAAAATGCTCGTTGAAGGTCTTCCCGCAAATTTAGAAAAATATGCTGAACTCCGCGCGCTGCGCGACATGACTTTGTCATCGTTCAAAATCGAAGGCAGTGAAAATCAGACCGTGATGATTCTTAGGCTGACGACAATGTCCGTCCGTTCCCCTGGCACGCGACCCCTAGCTCACAGTGCGGTGTTCAGGAGAAAAAAAAATCCGTCACAGGCCAACAAGGACAGGAGAAGGGATGAAGAACATCGCAAGCAAAAGGCATGTGAAGTTGCATCTTCCCCGTCTGGTCTGTTCCTGCCGACTCCACCTAGTCTAATGGCGACAGCAGCGACAACAACAGTGGAGTCTCCTGTGCTGACACTTGTCAGCCTTCACACCAACCCCCTTGGCTCTGTGCCTGTGCCTGCACCGAGGTCGATGTCCCGCCACGGAACACTGCACATCGACACGGCACCGTGCGACGCAGACAGTGAGTCAGTGACAGTCAATTCGAACTTAGACCTGTTATCTGACACAGATGTTAAAAAAAAAAAAAAAAAAAAAAAACTATGTGTTAATGAAGAAGATGATGATAACTGTGGTGCATTTTTTGAAAAAAAGATTCGCCTGTAGCTGAGTCTACGCAACAAGTAATTCAAACAGCAACAGATCAGTGTGATACAGACAGTAGTACTGATTGTGCAGATACCACTGGTGCTACGGCACAGACACCCCATGCGTAAAACATTACAATTTCAGACCTAATGGTGTGCTTGGAAGACACAGCAAGGAACATGAATGATCGCCTGTTTGAACTGCAAGAAGAGGGGAAAGGCAGCACTATACGCAGCAAAGAGGTGGAAAACCGAAATGCTGTCCATCCTTCGTGATTATTGCACTGTTGTAACTGATGATCATCTGGAAAATCCCATGGACAGTTACCAGTGTTATCATAGTATTTCACGGTCTATACAATTCCGTGATCCGGGATCCAGTCGCGACGTACTTTCTTGTATTGTATTGATGCTTATTTCTAATGTTTGTGTCTGCACAGTCCCCCGCCCCCATCGTCTCCCAATCTTGTGAATGGGCTTGTTAAGCTTAACGCAATAAATCATTTATTCATTTTCTGCCTTGAGAGCAGGGAGTAAAAATGATGTTTGTTTATCCGTTTACCCTCAATACAATAACAGCATAGTATTCTTTCGCCCTCTCAGTTTTCTTTCTATTTCTCTTCCCTCACAGGTTTTCTTCTTTCCTTTCCTTCCCAACCCTTTCTTAAGTCTGTGTGTGTGTGTGTGTGTGTGTGTGTGTGTGTGTGTGTGTGTGTGTGTTTCCTACTTCCTCACATTTTGTTTTCTGCATCTTCTTTTTTTTTCTCCTGTTTCACAGGCCCGAAAAATGCAACAAACTGACAGACAGTAGATCTCCCCAAGGCGGCTGCCCAAATGACACCAGCGCTTCGAACGCTTCAAGCAGATACTGGTTCGACAGAACGTGCGAGGCCTTCTTCAGTGAGGGGCCTACAGGCCAGCAGACGCTCACCCTTCCATCCAGCCTGCCCTGCGCTTTGTGCCAGATGGGCCATTTTGGTGAAACCTGTGAGACGAAAATCGACACTCCCTTTCCTTCATGTTGGTGTTGAGTTCCAGGCGTTGGTGAGCGTGACCTCAAGAGCACGGAGGTCCTGCCAATGTGCTCCGGAGGAGATGTACGACATCTATGAGGTAGGCTTGGGTCTAGCTGGGTCGGTTGAAGTCTGGACTGGCTTCATGTGAGTTAGCTGTGTCTTGGCCGTCTCTGTCTCTCTCTCTGTCTCTCTAACCGTCTACCTCCCTGTCGGTCGGTCTCTCTCTCTCTCTCTCTGTGTGTAAGTGTGTTAGAGACCAGATGTCAAAAACATAATTCGTTTTATATCAGCAGGTCAATGTGCTAATGAAGCTTACCATTTTTTTGTATGCTGTTGTGTTATGTCTTGTTCTAGCATCTAGCCTCATTTGACATTGCCCCATGAGAACTCCTTAGAGCTGATACCAACGTTTAACGCTCATTAATTTGCTATATGTTTACATCCACATCTCTTTGGTTTTGGTTTGAAGTTTGCCGGCATTTTGGTTTTAACTGATTCCCAACCACTCTATAACGGTTAGAGTGGATCTGTGGAGCTGATCCCGATCAAATGGCACCCACAATCCATTCAATAAATCTTTACACATCGTCTCCTGATCGTGAACATTTTGAAACTGCTATTATGAACGGATAGTCATCATAAAGCATCTTATTCTTATAGAATGTTAATACATTCTAGTGGCATTACCGTTTACATTTCGTATTTTGTAATTTTATCACGAAAAATTAGATGGGAACTAACTCTTTCCGTTCGTACCTACTATTACTACCTTAACAAACGATACTTTACCTTTACTCATCAACACATTCGTAGATGGATCGAGGATCTGTACTGTCTGGACAGCGATCTGCGCTCTCCCCAGCACTCTGCTAAATGGTGTTTCTTGTCATCAGCTTTAAATCATGCGTAGTGTGGTCTCAAAACTTAACTGATGTGATGAGGCGTACATGGACTAGTCCGCACGCAGTGACACCTCCTTGATGACACGGAAGCTAAAACTGTTGCCCGTAACCTAAACATTTCTCCAAAGTGAATCACGTCTGGTGGTTGACCTGGCAGACGACGTCTCTGTAGAATCTGAAGATCTGCGCCAAATGGTTTCAGATATCTTGCAGACAAACAGATACACAGACAGACAGACAGACAGATACGGCCCAAAGCATCACCTTTCCGCCATACAGCATTTCGCGCATGCGGTGTGACTACCCGTGTCTTACAGTCCAGGTGTCGGCCAATCCATTGCTCCCAGCCAAGAGATTGCAGGGATCTCGCTGCGTGCCCGCGGTGAAGAGGTTCAAAGGCATGGGCTACGAGCTCAACTTCCGCCTCGTCCCCGTGGAGGTGGACCTGCCTGTCGTCGTTGAGGACGTGGCGTCCCTCCAGTCCGCGGCAGAAGACATGCGCAACGCCCTGCAGGACGTCATTTCTGGAAACTGGTCGGAGTATCTTCTCTTCCACGTGGTCTTTCGCACGAAAACCAACGACAGCAGTGACGTCACCGCAGGCCTTCCGGCGACTTTTAAAGAAGCGGATCTGAAGATACGGATGGGCGTGAAACATCTGGTGGATGTGGAGGAGGTGGAAGACAGACTACTAGCCGTGAAGTCATCCCGCCTGAACTTTACCTTTTCTACATCGGGGAATATCAGAACGTATGAAGTGCTCCCTTTGTACCCGGGTGAGAACAGAGCGAAACTGTTCTATGACGAAGGTGACGTCCAACACGTCAAGCTTGACGTTGAGAAGATCCTGACCAACGGAACATTTTCTGACTATTTAGTCCGAGTCGGGAAGCATGAGATGTACACCTACGGCACTGTAGATTTGACTGAAGTGATATCAGAGTATCTCTTGGTCCAGTACACCTTAAACTGCACCAAAGTCTCATTTTATTTGACGAAACATGTTCAAGGAGAACAGCTCAAAAATACAGTAACCCGCTCATGGAAAAAGCGAAAAATCGGAGCAAGCAGATACATCGGTTTGCACACAGCCTCAACGAACATTCGGGAGAAATCGTTCTGACTCTGGACAGGGAGACAGGGGAGGTGTACCATGGGCCTTCAGGTCACACGGTGGGCTTTCAACACGTGGAGCTCAGGCAGGAGGAGGAGGTGGTGCTGGTGTGTGTGGACCAGCTGTACGGTCCACGCCGCCCTCTGTCTCCTCCAGCTCTGGTCCTGGAGAAGTTCTTCTCCACACACATGATCTTACTGTCTGTGGCCTGCCAGTCCTTGTCTGTGGTCTGTCTGTTCCTCGTCCTCCTCACCTACTGTCTGTTTGCTGAGCTGAGGACGTTGCCTGGCAAGAACACCATGGGGATGGTGACCTCGCTCTTCCTGGCCATGCTGCTCTTTGAGGTGAGTGACAATCACACTGCCTTCTTCACTCTTCTTTTCGGTCTGCGTCAAGTATTTCCTAAAAAAAAAAAAAAAAAAAAAAAAAAAAAAAAGCATGGACTCCGTGCACCTCTTGGTATGAGAGGTTTTCCTGTCCAGTTTAACATACCATTACACATTATGGAACGAAAGTACACAGCATGCCAGAGACAGTTTAAGATTTGAAGAAAAACGTAAATAACAGAGAGAAACAGAGAGAGAGAGAGAGAGAGAGAGAGAGAGAGAGAGACAGACAGACAGACAGACAGACAGACAGACAGAGACACAGACAGAGACAGACAGACAGATGGACAGAGAGACAGAGACACAGAGAGACAGACAGACGGAGACAGAGAGAGAGAAAGACAGAGAGAGGCAGACAGAAAGAGAGAGAGACAGAGAGGCAGGAGCGAGAGACAAGAGAGAGGCAGACAGACAGAGAGACAAAGATTGAGAGAGACAGAGACAGACAGAGAGAGAGAGAGAGACAGAAAGAGAGAGACATAAAGAGAGACAGAGAGAACGGAGAGAGAGAGAGAGAGAGAGAGAGAGAGAGAGAGGGACAGGACAGACAGACAGACAGACAGACAGACAGACAGAGACAGAGAAAGTGATAAAGACACAGAGACAGTTTTTTCAATCTGAAACAGTCAGGTAGGAGGAGAACACAAGGCTTGACAGTCGGGTGGCCTCTGTCAGGTGGGTGTGTCCCGGTGGAGATATGTGCACCTTGAACACGTGTTTGCTTTCAGGTGGGAGTGGCCCGGGTGGAGATAGGTGCACCCTGAACATGGTGCTGGTGTTTCAGGTGGGTGTGTCCCGGGTGGAAATGTTCACCTTGAACATGGTGCTGCTATTTCAGGTGGGTGTGTTCCAGGTGGAGATGTGCGCACGTTGAACATGGTGTTGCTATTTCAGGTGGGTGTGTCCCGGGTGGAGATGTACTCACCTTGAACATAGTGTTGCTATTTCAGGGGGGTGTCTCCCGGGTGGAGATGTATGCACCTTGAACATGGTGTTGCTATTTCAGGTGGATGTGTCCCGGGTGGAGATGTATGCACTTTGAACATGGTGTTGCTTTTTCAGGTGGGTGTGTCCCCGGGTGGAGATGCCTGCTCTGTACACCTTGAACCTGGTGTTGCTATTTCAGGTGGGTGTGGCCCGGGTGGAGATAGGTGCACCCTGAACATGGTGCTGGTGTTTCAGGTGGGTGTGTCCCGGGTGGAGATGTTCACCTTGAACATGGTGTTGCTATTTCAGGTGGGTGTGTCCTGGGTGGAGATGTATGCACCTTGAACATGGTGTTGCTTTTTCAGGTGGGTGTGTTCAGGTGGAGATGTGTGCACGTTGAACATGATGTTGCTATTTTTCAGGTGGGTGTGTCCCGGGTGAAGATGTACACCTTGAACCTGGTGTTGCTTTTTCAGGTGGGTGTGTCCCGGGTGGAGATGTGTGCACCTTGAACATAGTGTTGCTATTTCAGGTGGGTGTGTCCCGGGTGGAGATGTACTCACCTTGAACATAGTGTTGCTATTTCAGGTGGGTGTGTCCCGGTGGAGATGTATGCACCTTGAACATGGGTGTTGCTATTTTCAGGTGGGTGTCCCCCGGGTGGAGATGTATGCACCTTGAACCTTGAACATGGTGTTGCTATTTCAGGTGGATGTATCCCGGGTGGAGATGTATGCACCTTGAACATGGTGTTGCTATTTCAGGTGGGTGTGTCCCGGGTGGAGATGCCTGCTCTGTGCACCTTGAACCTGGTCTTGCTATTTCAGTGGGTGTGGCCCAGGTGGAGATGTGCACCTTGAACATGGTGTTGCTATTTCAGGTGGGTGTGTCCCGGATGGAGATGTGTGCACCTTGAACATGTGTTGGTGTTTCAGGTGGGTGTGGCCCGGGTGGAGATGCCTGCTCTGTGCACCTTGCTGGGCGTCCTCATCCACCTGGCCCTGCTGTCCGCCTTCACCTGGATGGTCCTCTGCTCCCTCCACATGCACCGCGTCTTCACGCACGTGCTGGCCTCGCGCCACCTGCGTCAGCCGGAGGCCCAGTCCTCGCTCTTTGTCAAGCACGTGTTGATCTCGCTGCTCGTGCCCGCCATCATCGTGTCCGGGACCTTGCTGGGCAACGGGCTGGCACGTGGGACGGATGGAGGATGCGGGGAGGGGGAGGAGGAGGAGGAGTCTGAGGAGGTGGACGTGGGTTACGGGCGAGGGATCTGCTACGTGTCCAACCCGCTGAGCCTGCTGCTGGCCTCCGTGGTGCCGGTGTGTGTGGCCGTGGGGGTCAACGTGCTGCTGTTCCTCTTCACCGTCAGGTCTCTGCGTCACCTGGGCCAGGACGCGCCCTGCAGGCCACTCAGCAACAGCAGCAGCAGCTGGCCCTCTACTTCCGCCTGTCCACTCTCACTGGTCAGTCTGTTGTCCACTCTCACTGGTCAGTCTGTTGTCTGTCCACTCCTACTGGTTAGTCTGCTGTCCACTCTCACTGGTCAGTCTGTTGTCCACTCTCATTAGTCAGTCTCTTGTCTGTCCACTCTCACTGGTCAGTGTGTTGTCTGTCCACTCTTACTGGTCAGTGTGTTGTCTGTCCCACTCTCATTGGTCAGTCTCTTGTCTGTCTACTCTCACTGGTCAGTCTCTTGTCTGTCCACTCTTACTGTCAGTCTGTTGTCCACTCTCACTGGTCAGTCTGTTGTCTGTCCACTCTCACTGGTCAGTATCTGTTGTCTGTTGTCTCACTGGTCAGTCCGCCGTCTTCACTCTCACTGGTCAGTTCTGTTGTCCATTGTCCGCTCTTCAGTCCGTGCGCTGTTCAGTTACGTACTTTGTCTGTAATGTGTGTGCGCGCGCGTGTGTGTGGGTGCGCGCGCGCGCGCGCGTGTGTGTGTGTGTGTGTGTGTGTGTGTGTGTGTGTGTGTGTGTGTGTGTGTGTGTGTGTGTGTGTGTGTGTGTGTGTGTGTGTGTGTGTGTGTGTGTGTGTGTGTGTGTGTGTGTGTGTGTGTGTGTGTGTGTGTGTGTGTGTGTGTGTATGTGTGTGTATATGTGTGTGTGTGTGTGTGTGTGTTTGTTTGTTTGTTTGTTTGTTTGTGTGTGTGTGTGTGTGTGTGTGTGTGTGTGTGTGTGTGTGTGTGTGTGTGTGTGTGTGTTTCGGGATGTATGAAGTGCAATGCTGATTAGAACGAAAGCTGTCTATCAATGTTTCAAAAGATGTTCTTTTTTTTTCAATCAATGGAATCAACTTTATTCGACCTTAAAAAACGGAGTGCAGGCATGTGTACTGACATAAGTCCTTGGAGACGCTTTGAATCAATACCGCTAGCTTCATCTGTGGACAGCTTGGTTCTTGGGCTTCTCTTTCAAAATAATAATGTATCCATGGTAACATAAACTGCATGTAGCATGCTTGTTTGGATCATCATTTAGCATGTTTAGTTTTCCTTAAACTTGTCGGAATTATAAAACAGTTTATGCCGTGTAATGCTCTGCCTACCACATAGGCAAAGGTAAGTGCTTTTGCTTATTTTTGTTTGTTGTGTTTTTGCGATGGTATTTCAAAGGTCTGAACTGTTACCTGCCTTAAGTAACAGTTGTTTCTATGATTGAAGAGGAGGTGGAGAGGAGGGGGCTATTCTATTTTTTTTTCTTTTTAGTGTACAGGAAGTCAACGTTGTATCTATATTCTTCATTAATATGAGCTCTGCATTTCCAGTGACTACTTAGCGTGTTGGAAGCAACGACATTCCTGTCTGTAATTGAAATGTTTCCTACATACAGAACACACTTTGTATTTTCTCTAACGTCCAGCTGGTTTAAGGAAGGCCTAAAACTTTCGAAAGTGTTGTATTAAATTATATTATGAATAATAACAATTAAAAAAAAACAGACGCTCTTACATGAATTTATATGATGAAAAATGTTATTTATTGGTTATATAAACGGATGCAAGAGAAACGTGAAAACAATGAAAATGAAACAAAACGCAAACTCCCTTTCCTTTTAAGACTTCCCGTTTCATGGACAGAGAAACAGATATCCGTTTAATGAAATTATAATAATATAGCAATATGTTGTTCCGCAAACTTGAAAATCAAATGTCAAGAATAACCCTTCGAAGAGATTGCTATGTGTAATCAAATGCCAGCAGAGGCATCGTTTCGTAAATCAAATAAGATGATGATTAACAATATTCTTCTCGCACATTGAGCGACAAATCGCTTCCGAGTTAACTGAATATATAATTCAGCAGATTTTTTTTGTGGCAGGTATCAACTGGCTGGTGGGCCCTGCAACCACCATCATCGACTCTGTCATCGTCTGGTACATCTTCATCGTTCTCTGCGGACTGCAAGGCGTCTACGTCTTCATCGCCTTCGTCTGCAACCGGCGAGTACTCTCCCTTTACCGTACCCTCTTCGACTGCAGAAAGGGGGCAAAGTCTGAGAATGCTTCCCAACTCCGGATACCGGAAGTACCTCCACGTCGCCACATGAGATAGACACGAGAGTCGAACGCAAGAGCAGTGTTGATTAGAAGTGCATTGAGCAAACTGCTTCGAACTGAACGTTCA
Source organism: Conus betulinus (assembly GCA_016801955.1). Taxonomy (NCBI): domain Eukaryota; kingdom Metazoa; phylum Mollusca; class Gastropoda; order Neogastropoda; family Conidae; genus Conus; species Conus betulinus. The sequence continues at coordinate 161,663 of JADBJO010003451.1, read as the reverse complement.
TCATGAATCCAAGAGAACAGAAACGCTGCAGGCAAACATTAAAGTATACTGTATAAGGATTCACTGTGAATGGTTGATTTCGACCACTTCAGTAGGACCAATGTTGAAAGAAGATGAAAATGACAGGTCTGAAACATAAAGTTTCAACTCAAGTCTTTTGGCGATGTCAAGCTACTGGATCAGACGATCTTACAGATGAATCATTTTAGTCTTCTAGTGGTGGTGTTGTGGACTATCTCGTAGAATTCATTATTGTGTCGTTTGATAAAGATGTCTCCAGGAACTGGGCGAGTTTGTTCTGCTATCGCTATATAAAATAACAACAAAAAAAACACAAACACAAACAAGCAAACAATCAAACATCATCACCTACACATACGTATGTACTGTCAATTGTAATTCATAAAAAGAGTCAGCAACCGTGCCTGATTGTAACAACTTAAACAGCTCTGTTATAATAATGTTGTAATTTGATTAGTAATTTGATGACGTGAAGTGCTTGTAGCCTTTGTTGGTGGGCTTTCTCTACACTTATAGAGCGTACTTAATTTTCGCTGACAACCGTTGTTACAAAATGTTGGGGTCTCAGTGTTCACATCTATGTAAATATGTCATTATCTATATTCGTTAGAGTAATTAGATTATAGTTTGTAAGCTGCTTTTTTGTAGAGATTATTGCCTGTATAGATAAATAATGTCTTTTTATCATAGAAACATATACTTCGTTTTGTTGAATGGTGTCTTTTTCGAGTTGTGATTTTTTTTGTAATCCAGAGGTGTTTTTTTGTTTTGTTTTTTTTTGTTTTGTTTAACAAAACTGATTTAAAGTTACCACTGCAGTTATCTAAATCACTATCGGCTTGTGTGAACTCATCTATCGGTTTTTTAATTTTTTTTTTCATGTAACAATTTTTTCAGGACATGAAAGCGAAGGGGAAAATCGTCTCCATGGAAAGCGCTCTCGATGGAGCAGGCTTTACTCCATCAACATAGAAAACCACTTCCCGAGGTAGCTCCATTCTCAGATTACGGAGCCGAACAGGCACAAGGCTGAACTATAAGAAAATTATTCTGCAAGCTGAGAAGCAGTAGAAACGGTTTCTTTAACCGAGTTACAATTTACAATCTCTGATGATTTATTTCCAGATTTTTCATTGATTTAAATTAGATCAAAAAACTATTTCGTACGCAACTATGAAAAAGAAGAAAAATGAATGAGAAAGAACATAAAATGCAGAAAGACGTACAACAGGTTGAAAGAAAAGAAAGAAAAAAGTGAAGAAGAACTCAAAACTATGGATTCGAAGAAGGAGATGCTGAAGATTACTCGGCAAAAAAGAATAGAGGGGGTACTTTTAAGATCGAGAGCCTGGTGAATATCTGAAGGGGGGGGGGGGGGGGGGGGAGGGGGGAGTCACAAACTGTTTCTGTAATCTGGAAGTAAGAGCGTGGGTAGATTAATTGACAGTCACGGCAAGGTTCTAGATAACCAAAAAGAGATTCTTCACGAAGTCCATAGCTTTGATGAATCCTTGTATAGAAAATTTAAAGTTGATGATTGCGAATTGAATGAGCTAATTGAAAATATTCCACATCTAAATTGTGATGAAGCAAATAATTTAGACGGTGAAATCACACTGAAGGAGGCATGCATAGCATTAGAGAACAAAAGTCCAGGCACCGATGGTTTCACAATAGATTGTTACAAGTGTTTCTGGAACAGAATAGGTGTTTTTGGTGTCTGGGACTTACATGCGGGACTCCGAAGTGTGTGTGTGTGTGTGGGGAGGGGGGGGGGGGGATTTTATAGATGGGTAGTAATCGTATGCATACCAATGTAGATGAACCCAGACACTTTGTAAAGAACTGAGACCAAATTCGTTACTAAATGTTGAACATAAGATAGGATCATCTTGTATCGACAGCCATTTGAAAAATGTGTCACCTGCTCCCATTAATGAGGACCAAACAGTTTTTATCAAGAATAGATACATAGGCCATAATATTAAGCCCGTTTGCGACATAAATGTTCCCTTAGAGGAACGCAACCATTCAAACAAAAGTATGACGTAAACATTAATTTTGATACTTTTCTGGCTTTAAAAGCAACTATAATCGAGTATATACGAAAAACAAAAATAAAAATGAAAATACTAACAAATGTTTAAATACGCATATATGTTTTAAGAGCTGAAGTAAGTCTGTAAGAGATCAAAATAATACTACGGCATACTTACAGATAATCATATTCGTCCAAAGCGCTGCAGGAAGTGAGTTACAGAATTGAATGTTGAAAACCACTGGAAAAACTGTTTTGTTTATCTTAGCGTATATCTTGACGAAAAAATGAAATGGTTACAGTTACGAATAATACACAGATGCCATGGAACTAATGTTGTATTGAAGAAAATTTATGTTCTGAGCAGTGATGGATGCACTTTCTGTAGCTTAGCTAAGGATAGTATTACACATATTGTTTGGCACTATATAGTTATTTAAAGTTTTTCGAAAACGCTGGTGGATTTGATGAATGAAAAATGTTTGTTTACGTGTAATTTGCAAATAATTGAATCACTAGCTATTTCTGGACTTGGCAAACATGTATATTGACCATGTGTTGTATTTCATTTTATTATTAAGTATAGAATAGAACAGACATTTCCTAGACTGCAAGTGTTTCACAATAAGCTAAAATGTAGATATAAAACAGAATATTATTTCGCTTGAAAAAAAAAAAGAGAAAAACTTCCAGATGGCACCATGTAAGCCGATGTTTGCAGACCCAGAGTGAATTATGAGTGCATGCTGACTTTGTGCTTTATATTTTCATCGGTACGACTCTTGTCTTCTGGAACTGTTATTATGTCGTTCGTTCAACACAGCCCCAGTTGATATTATTGTTGGTATGACTCTTGTCTTCTGGAACTGTTATTATGTCGTTCAACACAGCCCCAGTTTATATTGTTGTCGGTATGACTCTTGTCTTCTGGAACTGTTATTATGTCGTTCAACACAGCCCCAGTTGATATTATTGTTGGTATGACTCTTGTCTTCTGGAACTGTTATTATATCGTTCAGCACAGCCCCAGTGCAAATTGTACAGAACCTTTAAAAACCAAAATAATATTATTATGTAAATTTTCATAACACACTTCGGCTTGCCTCTCCCCCCCCTCTCTCTCTCTCTCTCTCTCTCTCTCTCTCTCTCTCTCTCTTTTTTACATTGTAACCTGTCGTCTTGATGTTGTGTTCATCTCGATTTCTTCCCTTATCTTTATTTATTGATGTTGTATTGTGTGACTTTGTCTTGAATAAAGATGCTTTCTTTGAAAAAAAAGAAAAAAAGAAATCCTACCCACTCAGACCACCAAGCAGACCACCAATCAGACTACTAATCAAACCCCAATCAAGACACCACTCTGACCACCACTCAGACCCCCAACTAGACGACCAATCAGACCACCAATCAGACAAGTAATCAGACCACGAGTGAGACCACGAGTCAGACCACCAATCAGACCACTAAATAGACCACCAATCAGACCACTAATTAGACCACATATCAGGCCACCAATCAATCAGACCACCAATCAATCAGACCCGCAATCAGACCAACAATCAGACCAACAATCAATCAGACCCCTAATCGGACCACCAATCAGTCTCCAATCAATCAGACCCCCAATCAGACCATCAATCAGATTACAATCACTCAAACCCCCAATCAGACCACCAATCAGACCCCCAATCAGACCACCAATTAATCAGACCCCTAATAAGACCACAATCAGGCCACCAATCAGACCACCAATCAGCCTCCAAATCAGACCACCAATCAGACCACCAATCAATCAGGCCCTCAATCAGACCCTCAATCAGACCACCAATCAGACCACCAACCAGCCTCCCAATCAGACCACCAACCAGACCACCAATCAATCAAACCCTCAATCAGACCACCAATCAGACCACCAATCAATCACCCCCCCCCCCCCATCAGATCAGCAATCAGACCACCAATCAGACCACCAATCAGGCCACCAATCAATCAAACCCCCATTCAGACCACCAATCAGATCACCAATCAGATCACCAATCAGACCACCAATTAATCAAACCACCAAACAGACCACCAAGCAGACCACTACTAAGAACTGGTAGGGGAGGGGGAATGGGGGAGGGGGGCGGTGCTGTGGAAGACTCGAACCTCGAACATCGGTTTTGTGTGACTCGTGAGGCTAATGCTTAATCCACCAGGGCAACATTCCACTAAGAGACATGCATGTTGTATGATGTGTAGTTAGACCTATCAACGCAAAATCAACCTGGAGTTTTGGATTTTCTCGGCGCACTTCAACCAAGGAAAGTCTTGTTGTCGTAAGGAGTCTTCTGCATTTGTCTTTTATTTTCTTTTTGCTGAAGATGTTGTCCGTGAATAAAGTAAATGAAAAATTCCAGAGTTCAGAGACCTGTAGTGCTCTCTTCACTAATGGTATGTTCTTTTCGATCTTCTTTGTTTGTATGGATGCCTTGCCTCTGTCTGTCTGTCTGACGCCTCTCTCTCTCTCTCTCTCTCTCTCTCTCTCTCTCTCTCTCTCTCTCTCTCTCTCTCTCTCTCTCTCTCTCTCTCTCTCTCTCTCTCTCTCTCGGTTTCGGTTTGTAGGCTATTAGTGAACCGTCGGCGGTAGACTAAAGTCATCAACAGTTTTACATCAGGCAATGTGTGAGGTGTTGTCACCATCACCGCTCTTTCTGTCTTTATCACACACACACACACACACACACACACACACACACACACGCACGCACGCACACACGCACACATACACACACACGCACGCACACACGCACGCACGCACGAACACATACACACACACACACGCGCGCGCGCGCGCGCGCGCGCGCGCACGCACGCACGCACGCACGCACGCAGAGAGAGAGAGACAGAGAGAGAGAATGAATGAATGAATGATGAATGAATGAATGAATGAATGAATGAATGATCTTTTTGTTTAAAACCTATCCTTTCATGAATGAGTACGTAAACACAATACAAAGATTTGTTATCTTAGTACACAGCAATGAGAAAAACAACGGTAATAACGATCGATTTGTATGCATTATCATGATATAAATATACACAATTATGCACAATGTGCAAGAGGCCGTAAACTCAGTTTAAGCAAACTATTACACATGGATGAGATTTGAGAGAGAGAGCCGGAAGCGGTAGAGGCTGATGGTGAAGTGAAACTCTGAATACGACTCTTAAGGCTAACAGAAATGGTGACGATGACAGTTATGTAGGATGCAAGTTTCACATTCATCAGTAAACATGATGTGAAAACTCGGGCAGTTTAAGCGTGAGGTTCAGTGCAAAGTGAGCCCACATTGGTAAAACAGAAGATATACCGTCGACTCGTACTCTCTTCACGTGGTCCAGAGTGTTGCTCAACATCCCAACCATTGCAAGGGTAGTTGCCAAGTGAGACGACTGCAGGCGGAAATCTAAACAATTCTTAAATAGATGTTAGCGAACCGCCCAGAGAAACGTGGACAAACGAGTCACAAGACTCTTGTCCACGTTTCTCTGGGCGGTTCGCTAACATTTATTTAAGAATGACAAGGGTAGATATCTCTCGGGCCTGTTTCATGCAAGCATATTGCAAACAATGTAGCCTACAATACAATGCTGCCTTGTAGTCTGCAGCATTACCATTGATCTTCGCTGAACAGTATCAACTGTTTGCGACCAACTGTATGTAATCTGCCTCGTGGTGACTCCAATCGTGACATCATCTCCATTCACACAACGACAACGCAGATGCCTTAATGTCCGCAGTGTCCACACAATCAGATCGACTTTAAATGTTCCCTTTTTTCCTTCTTTAAGATAAAATACATGTAGCAACAAGACCAACAGGACGGAAAAGGTGCTCTCTCTCAGCCAGTAGATTAATACACTATTTTCATTGGAAAACTAGTGCCCAGAAGGTGTTGACCTCAATGTATCAGATCAACACACTCAGGACTGAACCCCCAAAGTGAGTCATTACAGCTGCAGAATTTTCTGTAGTGCGTGACACCATCGCATATTCAGCAAATGGCTCTCTTTGTAGTGCTGACGCATGGATTTCCTGCAGAACAACTCGGGTGTGGCTTTGAATGAAACAGCCGAATTGAGAAGCATGCTGGCATCCGTCTGTCTCGAGACACAATGGTGTTGCGCCATGGATCAGTAAGCTGTGAAGTTGCAGCGCCTGCTATGGCTGAAGAGCCCGATCCTCGAGCGGCAGACCTCGTTGCAGTTGCTGCAAGTGAAGTTTCGGTCATGAGTGTCTAAGGGTGCCGACGTGATTCTTTGCGCCTCCTTTCTTCCCTCTGGGCCTTTCTCCTCGATCTGCTTGCTGATGCCAGCCATGATGATGGACCGCCAGCTGACGCTGTCTGAAGCTGCTGTCTCCAGGTCTGCTGGGTCCAGGCTGCCTGCCCTCAGGTCGCTCTTGCATACATTCTTGTCGCGTAGGGCGGGCCGTCCTGTGGGTCTGGAGCCTGCAGCCAGCTCGCCGTACAGCATGTTCTTTGGGATGCGACCCTACGTTGAGCAGCATAGGAGTCACGGAACAAACGGGCACAGCAGTAGCTGAAAGAGCCCCGAACATGGGCCTGACACTGGGACATCGTTCATGCTGTGACTACAGTCAAGGGGGCAGCCAGAGATATCTGAGTCGTCACAGACTTCTGCAGGTCTCTGTGCCCAGTCATGCACAACAAGATAGAGGGGTTACGCCATTTCTAGTCTTTTAGGTTGGTCATTTCAGCTCATTTATTCTCTTACAAATACGTTCGCAACACAGTGATCCATACAGAATCCAACCAAATGAGAAATTGTAGTGAATGTATCTTTACTGGGCATATAACAATTTCGACACAACTTTCTCTTTCTTTTTTACGCACCTGTTGATTTTTTTTGTCTAACTTGGTCGCATTTCTTCTGTTACCGATGTCAGGAAAACCTATCTGAAACACGTTTTCCAATCTGCATTCTTTCTTTGGTGTCTGTTATTCATCATTTATATTCGTACAGTAGTAATGAACATATCCACCAACTTGCAGACTTTGATCTTCGTTGGAGATGGATGGACTAGCTGTTGCTAATTTAATGAACTTTTTTTCCCTTTCCATTTTACTCGTCTTGAAATTCTTCTCTAAACTGTGGTCAGTTCCCGACCTCTTGGCTCGCTACTTCCAATTACTCTGGAAAACGTGTTATGGAACTACCTGGAACTTGACATAGATCACGCTCTGAGATCATGTAACTTTTTTGGGATTAGGTCCAGGAAATTGTGGAACAAGATATAGTCGAAAACACGCCACTGCTCGATTCTGCAAAAAGATTCAAAAGCTGTTGTTCAGAAGAATTACATCTGGTTTTTTTTTGTTTGTTTGTTTTGTTTTGTTTTTTTTACGTCTTTTAAGAGATCTTTCACGACTTGGGTAGTGTATTTTTTTGAAGTTGTAATTTCTTATGATTTGGCACAAGGCTTCAGGCCTTCTGGAAATCAATGAACTAGAGGGGAAAAGTAAGTATATATTAGACTTCGTGTGGACAAAAGCCAGGCTTTAAAAGGTTGACTCCACAAAGATCAATTTGTTCGAGCGATCCTTGTTCGGCCACGTTTGGTTTCTGTTCGTGGGCTATTAACCCAGTGGGACACACAGTGGACTCAGAACGCCACACATTGATTTGGCCACTGGCTGGTCAACTTCCCTGTGGGTGGCCTGAGCCCACGGGCAATTCCAACTATCCCCTAAGTTACTTTCGACTGCAAAAGTCATCTGCGTGTACGACGGTCAGCAAGCGAGAGAGAGAGAGAGAGAGAGAGAGAGAGAGAGAGAGAGAGAGAGAGAGAGAGAGAGAGAGAGAGAGAGAGAGAGAGAGCCGCTCATTCCGACACCCGTCCACAGCCACAGCCCGGTCGGCCCGCCACAGCCCCGGCACCGGCAGTCCACAGGGAGCAGTCAATGTCAAGTCGTCAAGAGGCAACCCACCGGAGGAGACACTGCACTGCACTGCCGCCGAGTCAGTCACTTCAGTGGAGTTCAGTGGCGCCTGTTCTGATCTAAACATACGCAGGACACCACCTACTAAGCTCCCTAATGACGACAATAATTGCTTAGTCGCGGAGCCGGCGTGAGTGAGCTCTCCCTCCGGAGGGCGCCACCACGTCCGTCCAACGACAGCCCCCATGGACTCGCCGATACCGGTGACCCCGACGGAACCAAACCAAGGCCACAGACGTGGAGAGGACATCGAAATTGAGGTCACCATGAGAGCAGGGCATGAAGGGCCACAGAATTTGAGACTTTTTTTTTATGCTGATCGATGAAATGAGGATGATTAAGATGATGCTACGGGATTTCCATTTCGGTCTGAGACTACATGACAGGGCTGTACTCTACGCTTCCTTTCCTTTCATAATATATCCCGGCGTCAACCAGGCCTGAGAGATACAGACACCTGCAGTGTTGGTCAGGAAATTTGAGCAACACTCTCAGAAACGCATCCATTAAGTGGATGAAAAACTCGACTGTGTGGTCCCAGTCTTCCCAACTGAGCCTGCAGCAAACTCAACTCTGGGTAGGAGCCGGTCGGGCAGAAAAAAACCCACATGACTTCTGATGGGATTCGAACCCACGACCTCCCAGCCGGGAGTCCGCGACGCTAACCACTTCGCCACGGCGGCTGCCCGCCTTTCTAAACGCGACGTTTACACACACACACACACACACAGAAGACAGAGTGGTCAGAGCTCTAAGCGACAAATGGACAGGACAAACACGGAATGACCACTCGTTAAGTCCAGTGGTCTGTCCAGAGGCTGAGGATAAATCGGAACACAGTCAGTTTGGCTCGAGTCAGCCAGCAAACACCGCGACCACAAACTGACCGGAGAACTCTCACGCTGTCGTTTCGTTTGATGAACGCAATCACTTACAGGAAAACGGAGTGCAGGGGAACATCAAACGCTGACCTTTTCTGTTAGAGCAGAACATGAGCAGCCATAGTCAAGACAAGGTGACCCGGTTTAACGAACTCGAATTGCTTTCAATTTTCATCTTAATATTGCTAGGATTTTTTTTTCCCTTATTAACAGCCCCTTAGGCCATGGCTTTTACATTTCCACTTTTTGGCTAAAAAGCAGTTTCACCCCCCATTATTCTAATTTTTTATTTTCCCCTCCGCTGAGTGTTCGGTCTCGTCAGGGCCTAGCCGATTTTTGCTGACGTGAAAGTGAGTTTCTGACGCAGAGTAGCCATGAGTCAGGAGAAAGCCTGATGATCGCTTTGTATAGAACAAACAGTTGTGGCCAGCTGGTCAGCTGAACTCCCGTTGGGGGAGGCTGACTTACAAAGCATTTACTGAAAAAGGTTTCTCACATCAGCTCTCCTTTCCCACAAGATACAGTCTAGCATTCAAAGGAATACCTTCAGATCATGAATTTTACTTTGGTTTGCTTGTTTGGTTGCTTGGTTGTCGTTGTGTTGTTGTTGTTGTTTGTTGTTGTGTGTTGTTGTTGTTGTTGTTGTTGTTGTTGTTGTTTTGTTCTTGTTCTTGTTGTTGTTGTTCTTGTTCTTGTTCTTGTTTTGTTGTCGTTGTTGTTGTCGTGCTTGTTGTTGCTGTTGTTCTCGTTGAAAATCTTTTCCCGCTTTCTGTCTAAAACATGAAGGCAATTCTGTCTGTTTGTCTGTCTGTCTGTCTGTCTGTCTGTCTGTCTGTCTGTCTCTTTTTGTGTCTATGTCTCTCTCTGTCTCAGTCTTTGTTTTCGTCGCTATGATGTGTGCACATATTTAAAACAAACACTCACGTGTACATCTATGATGTATGCACACAATTAAAACAACACTCACATGGTGACTTCAGGAAAGGAACCGTAAACATGTCATTCATGGGACATGCATTGACTTCCAGTCGGAAAAAAAGACAATCACTTTAAAACCCCGTGCCATGGGATAAACAGTGTGTGGTGGGTGAGGGGCGGTGAGGGTGATGAAGGATGAATTGTGGAGGGGGTCACAGTGAAAATCTGGTTTCGTTGCTCCAACTCTCCTCTCTCCCCCAACCCCCTCCCTCCCCTCTCCCCGCTCATAATTCATGCTGCCTAGTGGCTCTGCAAAAACGTTGAAGACCATGTCAGTGAACATCTGGATGGTGTGTGTGTGTGTGTGTGTGTGTGTGTGTGTGTGTGTGTGTGTGTGTGTGTGTGTGTGTGTGTGTGAGTGGTGTGTGTGTGAGTGTGTGTGTGTGTGTGTGTGTGTGTGTGTGTGTGTGTGTGTGTGTGTGTGTGGGTGTGTGTGTGTGTGTGTGTGTGTGTGTGTGTGTGTGTGTGTGTGTGTGTGTGTGTGTGTGTGTGTGTGTGTGTGTACGTACGTGTGTGTGTGTGTGTGTGTGTGTGTGTGTGTGTGTGTGTGTGTGTGTGTGTGTGTGTGTGTGTGTGTGTGTGTGTGTGTGTCATTTCTAATGTGTTCGCTTATACCTTGTCATCGGATTATGCGTTTGACAAATTATTCTTTTATCGTTGCGAGAGCCAGTTTCCAGGGAAGTCTAAACATTTTTCATCAGGCAGACATGAGAAACGTTTAGCGGAGGAGGAGGTTCCATCGCAGGCCTACATTTCAGCGACGTTCAGTTGTGATTGTTCAGAATAAAACATTTCGCAAGGTAGTTCCTGCTCAATGGGAATTAATAGCAAGTGCTTGATTACGGTAATTGACTGTCCACGCATCTTCTTCACGGTCGAGGTCGAACGTTGTCGTGTCCCTATGATAAAGGCAGTTTTTGACCGGGCAAACTGTAAGAACTTTCAACCCAGACAGTCCAATGCAGCGATGTGAATGATACTTGTTTCTGTTCGTGAGTGTGAAATCTTTCTATTTCTGATAAATTTACGATCGATCTTTAATTTACAGTTAAAGATTGTTGAATTACGCATAGGGCTACCTCGCCGACTCCAAGTTCGCAGGGCGAAAACAGCGACGACATCAGCAACAACACTGGATCGCCATACAAGTTCAGGGAACAATTTTATTCACCAAGGAAGTAAGTAACTATGTTAAACATGTCACCATTCTCATAAACTGATTCAGTGCGTTGACCCAAATTAGAGTTCGATTCATAAGTAACAAAACAAAACCAAACAGCAATAAACAACAATAAAAAAAAAAATCATGACGGATTTAATTTTGAAATGAACATTTTGACAGAGAGATTGGAGGGGTGTGGATCAGATTAGGGATCTGAAGCCCTCCAGGGTGTGTATGTACTCAGCAGGGAAGACTACAAGTGCACAGCCAAGTTTCATCCACTTCATGGGGGTGTCCCTGAGAGTGTTGCTCAAATTTCGTGACCAACACTACAGCTGTGTATCTCTCGGGCTGACGTCCATCTTGCGCCCAATATATTAAGAAGACAAGTGATCGCATTCTTGTTAAAATTCGTTTCCATCGTCCCAAATGCTTTTGATCTTATCTGAAGAAGACCAAAGAGGTCGAACACACGTAGTGTTTTTGTCTTATAATTGGTTTGTCCCTTTTGTCCGGTGAAATAATTATCATTGATCTAAAAAAATCAGTATATGAAGGTAAGCAGGTGTATTATGCAGACTCAGACCGGAATGGAAATCCAGTAGCATCATGTTAATTATCCTCATCCTCATCGATCAGCATAAAAAAAAAAAAGCAACTCACACTGTGAGGCCCTTCATGCCCTGTTCTCATGGTGACCTCAGTTCGATTGTCTCCCGACGGCTATGGCCTTGATTTGATTGTGCCGCCGGGGTCACCGTTATCTGCAAATTCTTCAGGACTGTCGTTGGACGAGGTGGCCTTCTTTGGAGAGAGAGCTCACTTACGCTGGCTCCACGACATTACGATTATTGCAGTCGGTAGGGGGGGGGGGGGGGGTCAGTAGGTGGTGTCCTGCACATGTTAGATCAGAATAGGAACCAGAGAACGCCACTGATATGCCTCGGCCGCTGTGCAGTGTCACCTTTAGTGGGTTGCCTATTGACGCCTTGACCTTGACTACTCCCTGTGGATTGCCGTGGTCAGAACTGCGGAAAGGACTGGGCCACTCTATAGCTGTGGACGAGGAGTTGGAATGAGCGGCGTGGTGGATACAATGCCACGGAGGTGTCAGAGAAGATGGGATAGAGCAAAAAAAAAAAAAAAAATAGAAAAAAAGAAAAAGAAAAAAAGAAAATTCTGATGTACCATCGCGCACGTGTTTATATTCCTTATTCCTTATGTGTGTGTGAGTGTGTGTGTGTGTGTGTGTGTGTGTGTGTGTGTGTGTGTGTGTGTGTGTGTGTGTGTGTGTGTGTGTGTGATTGCGCGCGCTCGTGTGTGTGTGTGTGTGTGTGTGTGTGTGTGTGTGTGTGTGTGTGTGTGTGTGTGTGTGTGTGTGTGTGTGTGTGTGTGTGTGTGTGTGTGTGTGTGTGTGATGCGCGCGCTCGTGTGTGTGTGTGTGTGTGTGTGTGTGTGTGTGTGTGTGTGTGTGTGTGTGTGTGTGTGTGTGTGTGTGTGTGTGTGTGTGTGTGTGTGTGTGTGTGTGTGTGTGTGTGTGTGTGTGTGTGTGTGTTAGCGCTCGCGCTCGTGCGTGTGTGTGTGTGTGTGTGTGTGTGTGTGTGTGTGTGTGTGTGTGTGTGTGTTTACACGCGCGCTCGTGCGTGCGTGTGTGTGTGTGTGTGTGTGTGTGTGTGTGTGTGTGTGTGTGTGTGTGTGTGTGTGTGTGTGTGTGTTTTTGACACGCTCCCTGCCAGCACGCAAGCATTCGCGCACGCGCAGGAGCGGGTTTGTCATTCTTTGAAAACGTAGAACAGTATACTCGGAAGCAGCGCAACGTATATATGTCTCTGAAACCCGACACAGCAGCAGTCAACCACCTGGCAGACGACGGCAGGGCCAGCTCAGAGCGCCAGGCCTCATGATGGGCGGTGGGACCTCCATGTCACTCGGTCACTCCGCCCTCGCCGCTGCGATCCTCTGGCAGGTCACGTGGGCTGTGACGTCATCTCCAGCCGCCTCGTCCTCATCCTGGGCAGCCGTGAGGCATCGAACTGTCGACTCTTTCTCCAAGACCACCCGGGCCACCACCCGCACACAGTGCGTGGTCCGGTGCCAGGAGACGGAAGGGTGTGAGTCGGCAGCCTTTGAGGCGGGAGCCGGTCTCTGCTACCTGCAGGTCTCGCACCGCCCACATCTGGAAGGAGATGCAGGGCAGGCCCTCGACGTCTATACCTGGGTAGGGGGGGGGGGGGTGAGGGTGGGGGGTGGGATGGGGTGAGGGTGGGGGAGGGCAGTGGCTGAGAGGGATAATGGACGGTCGTGGATGGGAGAGAAGTGGGGGTGGACGAGTAGAGAATGGAGCGGGAGTGGGGGTGTGTGGGGTGGAGATTTGGAATCAGACGACGTTTCTGTGTCCTACTGTATGTTGAAGATGCGTTGTTGTTGTTGTTGTTGTTGTTGTTTTTTGTTGTTTTGTTGTTGTTGTGTTTGTTGTTGTTGTTTAGTTTTCCTGTCTTTCGTGAAGTGTCTTTTCTCTCACCTCATCCACCCTTCCTTTGTTTCATCTTCTCACTTTTCTTCTTTTTTTTTTTTTTTTTATTTCTTTATTACTTCATTCTCGTTTTTCTATTCTTTTCTTTCTTTTCTTTTTTCTGTTTCACGGTTTTTACCTCCTGGTTATATTTACCTTCTACATCCTCGCGACGACGCTCTCTCTCTCTCTCTCTCTCTCTCTCTCTCTCTCTCTCTCTCTCTCTCTCTCTCTCTCTCTCTCTCTCTCTCTCTCTCTCTCTCTCTCTCTCTCTCTCTCTCTCCTAAAAGGTTTATTCTGATTTGTTAATCCCTTTACTTTTTCCTTTGTACTTTCGTTTTCTTTTCTATTTCACCCTTACTTCATGCATTTCTTTTTCAGTGATGTATAAGCCTAGTATGGGCCGAGGCCCGATTATCACACGTGTGTAGTCTCTCTCTCTCTCTCTCTCTCTCTCTCTCTCTCTCTCTCTCTCTCTCTCTCTCTCTCTCTCTCTCTCTTTGAACGTATATAGTCTCTATCTCTCTTCTTTGCACGTATAATCTCCATATCTTGTCTTTCCACGTGTGTTTCCTTGCGAGGTACTTAGCGCAGCACATCAAATTACAGTAACTTATCCCAATGAATAGGACGCTATACTGATGACCCTGTAATGAACCGGTCATGATCCAGATCTCTCTTCAGCCGCGCATAAGTTCGGCTTCTTCTTCACTTCTGCGTCAGCTGTCGTGTGTTCTTTTCTCCACCGAGCTGCATTTCTGACTTGTCTTTGAGCGGACCTTCCCCTCCCTCTGCCAGAATGTGCACAGTGCCTGTCACAGCGTCTGGCTGCAGAGTTTCCCCACGCTCTCTGAGATCCCCTACGCCACGTCAGCCCACTGGCGAGTGACGTCATCTTCGATCGAAGGTGACGTCAGCTGTGACGAGGACTACATGCTCAGCGTGGACCACACGCCATTAGTTCGTTGCACTCTGAACGGTGGTGGAGCGTGGACGACATCGATGTCTGGCAGTTGCAGCCAGGTGATCTGGAGAAACAACACGGTAAGGATTGGCGACGTTGGTTCCGCCTTCTCCCTGCAGCCAATGTGCACAAAACGAGAGGAAAACATGTCTGTGTGTCCATTCACATGTCTGACACGCCGCTAGCTATCCGTCCACTAAGACACATGTGCACAAACCGTACATGCTCGATACATATGTAACTGTGCTAATGGCATTGTTAGTATTATATCAGTACAGGTACCCAGTCGACATTGTGCCAGTGACAGAGTTAGAAACAATGAACGTAGGTTCTCCAGTCAACAACGACTTGTTCCTCTCCTTCCGATGTTTCTGTACTTCCACTCGCACAGACCCAGTAAGAGAACTTCTCTTGAAAAACAAATGTTTTCTATGTTAAGTGTCCAAACGCCGGTCAGATTTTGTCTGACTTATGATGGTTGAGATATGCGCTGATATCTACAGTACAAATTCCGTTCCATAACACTATGCGCGCTGTTTACTGAACTCCAGCTCGAGTACTTCAGGACATTCTTCTACTTGACACGTGCATGTGCACTGAATGTCAAAATGAGCAATCATTCCGTACTGATGATGCATTTCCGACATCAATGTCCGCAACAGTTTTCAAAGCTGAATAGGTCCATATAATTGGCCATGGATCTAAATGGAAGAGGATAGACAGTCTTCGACTTTCGCAGGCTAGAGTGTCATAGCGCACATTGAAGGCATTCACCACTTCCTGTTGATCGGATAGGCTCTCTGTCTGCCTCCGGTTCACGGATGGGATGTCTGGTCACCGCGCTTCACCGCACACACTGTCAAGTTCAGAAGACACACACACGGGGGTCTGCACGTAGGCAGGGGCTAGGTGCAGGGACTGGGTCAAGCTCCCCGAACAGCAGATAATCTGAGAGGGCGGTCTACTTTGGATTCTCTCTTGAGGGCACATAAGACCGTGTGGCGAAAGCTTGGCTGTGTCTGTCTGGAGTGGCACTGTCTTCATCTGTGTCCGCGGGCAGGGGTGGTTGGGTCTCTGGGGTGTGCTCGGCAGCTGGAGGGTGGTGTCTGTTGCCGGTGGGCTCTGCAGTTATGAAATACGGGCTGGCACACCCATGGGGATGCTACTTAAAGCTGTTATGAGTTGCATCCTGTAGTCTGATTTACCTCTGTTCAGGAACAGTTATGTCCCTTGATATCTTAATGGAGTGTCCTGCGCGTGCCTGTACCCATCGTCAACACAGCGCAGGCCCCCAAGGGTGGTACAGGACTGCTCTAAAGGCAAGTGAAGACAGTGCTTCTCTGGGTCCTCCCCAGCACTTTAGGGTGTTTTCTTTTTTTTTTTGTCTGTCGTGGTACAGGGTGACTCCGTGGCTTGCGCAAATAAACTGGACTTGGGCCAAGGCGGAGAATAGAAAGGCGAGCCTCAACTGGTCTGACCCCTGTCCATCTTTTACCAGGCCCATTATGGATGGACCTTTAGGGGAAACTCGGAAGATCCTTAGAGACATGGAGAAGGAATTGCAGCATATGTCACCCTCATGGCCAAACTGAAGAAACTCCAAGCGTGGTCCTGTCCATAAAAATGAATGTAGGATTGTGGATAATGCATTCGCCTAGGAAGAAATAGCATCACGGGTCCGCGGTTCAATTCTCGCAAAGGGGTTATTTCCCCCCTTTTCCACCGGAACTTAAGTGGTGCTCTGAATGCTACTTTTTCGTATGAAATGATAAACCAAGGTTTCGCTTGCAATATGCATATAACTCACGTAAAAGAAACTACGGCGACAGACAAGTTGTCCTGAGACAAAATACTGCAGGATTTTTTCAGTTTGACAGGACTACAAAGACAGAAAAAAAAGAAACAAAATACATATCGCGCTGCATATCACTCTTTCCATCTTTTCACCAAGTTTGTTCACATTTAGATGAGCAGTTTTGGGTAATCTTGTTTCCACACACACACACACACACACACACACACACACACACACACAGAGAGAGAGAGAGAGAGAGAGAGAGAGAGAGAGAGAGAGAGAGAGAGAGAGAGAGAGAGGCGGTTCCAAACCTCGGACAAAACGGCCGGGTCGGACAAAACGGCTGACTACAGTGGGTGTGTAATGTTTTTTCATTTTCATTTTTGTTCTCTGCAGAAGTTAGATATTTATAGGTCGGGGTGGGGGAGTAGGAAGAGGGGGGGGGGGGGGGGGGGAGTTTGGGCGTTCTTGAAACACAAAAAAAAAAACTACGCTACTAGCATCCTGTTATTGTTTAACCTTCCATAACTGAAAGGGGGTGAAAGGTTAAATCAACTTCGAGACAGCTTAATGAAGTTTGAGGATGGGCACGGGCTGGATGAAGCGATGTGTTTTTATAGGGCGCTTTTAGAAATGGCTGCCGGGGGAGCGGTGGAACCTCCCGAATCACCCCGCCACTCCTCCTTAATCCGTCGCTATCGCTTTTCTGACAGGTCTGTTAGATCTTCGCCGATCACAAACACGCCGTGTGTGTGAAATTGAAGCGAGGGAGGTCTATGTTGCTGTGGAAACAATGAGAAGTCCGTAGCCAATGCTACTCGCAGTACAAACTCAGATAAGATGCACACAGTTGGAAAAAAAAATTCCAAATATGCTCATATAGACCGGAAATCTTTTGAAAAGCTGGAAGACGGCCACAACATGTAAGGGAGGTAATTTTTGTTCTCATCGTGAAGCGATTACAAACTCATAACCCCAAACTAAAGCTGCGTACGCACACAACAAGAACGAGCTCGGAAGTTGAGAAACGTGAAATAACATTGACTGAAAGCTGACCTGCTCTAGTTGTCACAGGCAACACACCGAAGAGCACAAACACCTCGAGCATGTGAGATACGAAACAAAACTTGAAGTGAGGCTGGGTTAAACGTCAACAAGAAGCGATAAACGAGGGAGATTATTCTTTTCCTCCATTGTGGAGCGATTGCATGTCCATGACTCTAAAGCCGAAAGCGGAACTCAAGCACCTAACTTACATACAGACACAAGGCACCTAGAAAAAAACCAGGATCTTTCCGTAAAAAAATGAGAAGTTCTAAGTCTTTCCATACACCCCTGAGCTCAAGAATGCAGACATGAACAACATTATGTGCGTGCTTCCCTCAGTTTCGCTGTCGATCTGGACGCCAGCAACGGTGACAAACCCCTGCACGTGGGGGTGAGGTCGGACATGCCCACGTCAAAGAAGACGAAAGCTTTGGACTACGTCTACGGCGGCGGCTGGAGCAGCAACACTTGTTTGCTGGTTGACCCATCACCACCCTTCCCGTTCAGCGAGGGCGTGGCCTTCAACATGACCATCCGCGCCGTGTCGGCATTTGAGTTCCAGGTTCGAGTCTCTCTTTGTGTCTGTTCGTTCTAGTCGCCTGTGTGTGTGTGTGTGTGTGTGTGTGTGTGTGTGTGTGTGTGTGTGTGTGAGAGAGAGAGAGAGAGAGAGGTGCGCGCGCGCACGCACACACACACACACACACACACACACACACACACACACACACATCTCTCCCTTTCTTTCTGCTTCTTTTTTTGTCCTATCTTCTGTAACAGACTTTCTCTGTTTCTTTTCATGACCATTTTTTGCCCCGAGTCTGTTGCATTGTTTGTTTGTTTGTCTGTCTGTCTGTCTGTCTGTCCGTCATCAACAAGCTTACGTGAAGGAAAAAAAAAAAAAAACTAGAAAAAAAAAACTCGATAGCATCAGTGTCTGCAAAACTTGGTGACAAGAAATGGAGCCTAGGACGAACTTTCCAAATATTGGCGCGGATCCATTTACGAATCTGGATAAAGCGCGGATCAAGAATCCGTCCAGGAAGTTGTCTCAAAAATCACGCAAACGATTGTTACAACTTTTTTTTGGCTGCATGTAAATTGTATTTATTCTTACAAATGCTATAATGGCATTAATGATTTTTTTTCTGTTGATAATGAAAATGACGGATGGTAGGAAGCTTAATCTGTTATTTTTTTTCTTTTTCAAAGAAGGCGCCTTTATTCAGGATAAGTTAGACAATGCCACTTAAATAAGTAAAGACAAGTCACGCAACACCACATAAATAAGTAAAGATAAGTCACACAACACCACTTCTGGTTCTGATTCAACACCACTTCAGCAAATTCTGATCAGCACACGTCAAAAGCTCTCTCAACTATCCCCCTTCTCTTTCTCTTCAGCTATGCAACACATCAATTCCCATTTCCGACTCCGCCAAGAATCTGGGTGTCCACCTTGATTCTACCCTTTCCATGCAAAACTTTGTGACCCAAACCACCAATCTTGCCACTACCACCTTCGTCGCATCAACCTGAGCAGAAAACATCTTTCTACCGAAGCAATTGTCAAACTTGTCCTCTGTTTCATTATGTCTCGTATCGACTACTGCAACTCACTCCTTTCTGGTGTCAATGAATCCTCTATTCACATCCTTCAACGCATTCAAAACAATGCCCAGACGCCTTGTACTCAAGAAGAAAAAAGACTGGCCACATCTCCCCTCTTCTGTCACAACTTCACTGGCTTCCTGTATCCAAAACGCATACACTATAAACTCAACACGATCTGTTATAAGTCCCTCAACAATGCCGCCCCTGACTATCTAACCAGTTGACTCAATATCTACACACCCTCACGCACCCTCCGGTCTTCCTCTGATCCTCTCACTTTCCGGATTCCACGTACCAAACTCAGTACCTTTGGCCCACCTACCTTCTCTGTTTCTGGCCCACTCTCCTGGAACGAACTTCCACTCTCTGTCCGTCAACTGCATACTTTCTCTTCCTATAAGACTGCTCTTAAAACTCATCTGTTTTCTTCTTCCTAACAGTCCTCTCCACGACTGCTCAACTACTCCCACTGCAGCCTGTACCCACTCGGCATGGGACCTGAAATGCCTATATTTCCCCTCTCTTTCGATAGTTTAGTTTTGGTTAGATTTATGACACGCATGTAGGGGGGAGTGTGTGTGTGTGTGTGTGTGTGTGTGTGTGTGTGTGTGTGTGTGTGTGCGCGTTTGTGTATGTGTGTGTGTGTGTGTGTGTGTGTGTGTGTGTGTGTGTGTGTGTGTGTGTGTGTGTGTGCGCTAGTGTGTGTGTGTGTGGGGGGGGGGGGTGCATCCATCAGTATTTGTACATAATGTTTCTTTTTTTTTTAAGTAGTTGTGCTTAGAGCCATATGGCCCACAGCGTGTGTGTGTGTGTGTGTGTGTGTGTGTGTGTGTGTGTGTGTGTGTGTGTGTGTGTGTGCATTAATATTTATAGTTTAATATTTCGTTTTGTACATGATTGTCCTTTATATTCCTTTGTTTAGAGCCATAACGAGTGTGCATTTGTGCGTGGGTGTGTCTGCATGAGTGTGTGTGTGTGTGTGTGTGTGTGTGTGTGTGTGTGTGTGTGTGTGTGTGTGTGTGTGTGTGCAGATTTTTTTCCCCTTGCGCTTAGAGTTGATGTCATCAAGATTTTGCACATTATAAATACCGTTAATAGTATTATTATTATTATTATCATTATTATTATTATTATTATTATTATTACTTAAATAAGTAAAGGTAAGTTACACACACCGCCGCTTAAATAAGTAAAGATAAGTCACACAACACCACTTAAATAGGCAAAAGATAAGTCACACAACACTACTTAAATAAGTAAAGATAAAAAGAGCGAGCGGTTGTAACAAAACTTGATGAAATGGTGGAACGTAGCACCTAGATGAGCACTTTGACGTAGCACCTGGACGCAGCACCCAGACGTAGCACCTATACGTAGCACCCAGACAGAACTGTAACGCTTTCCTCCGCTTCATCAGAGTGTTCTGTTGATGATGGTAACGACGAGTAACGCAGTGAACATGATGTTGTTGTTTTCTTTTTTCCTTTCAGATAAACGTAAATGGAGATGTGTATGGGACGATGGCTGTTCCTTCGCAAATCAGTTCCGTGGCCAAAGTCACCTTCAACCTGAATATTCAGGTCCACTATCTCAACGTGTGGTGTTGAGAACAACTGCTGCAAAAGACGAATGGTAGGACGGCAACAGTTGATGGTCGATGATGCTGTGTCAGTTCTCTTTCCTTGAGGAAAACGGAGATCAATAAGAAGCAGAATGGTGAAGGACAGGTGGAAGAGGGGGAAAAAGCGGACTGAAGAGAGAGAGAGAGAGAGAGAGAGAGAGAGAGAGAGAGAGAGAGAGAGAGAGAGAGAGAGAGAGAGAGAGGGAGAGGAGGGGAGGGAGGGAGGGAGAGAGAGAGAGAGAGAGAGAGAGAGATAGGTAGCAAAGCAGGAAACGAGGAGACATTCGATAACGCTTTTTATGGATTGATATTTCATCTATCTAGTAATCTACAGTGAATAAACGTTCTAATAATATTTCAGTAGTTTCAGACGCAGTTTGGTGAAGATGCGGTGCAATTGTTTACGAGTTATCTGCAGGCAAGACAAAAAAACAGAAAAAAAAAAAAAACACACACACACACACACACACACACACACACACACACACACACACACACACACACACACACACACACTTGCACACACACACACACACACACACACACACACACACACACACACACACACACACACACACATTATGAAGTGCCCAGCGCTACTTTCAAGGTTTTAAATAATGACAAAAGCCTTTTCATGATATTTGTAAATAATATATCATCCCCTTTGCAGTAGTCTTCACCAACATTCTTTGATGTTTTGAATACTTTTTCTCTTAAGATTATCAGACCATTATGCCATTGAAGCCGTTCATTATCAACTTTGTCTATGAACTGTAGATTGACGACTTATTAACTGGTGCAGTTGTTTATTTCATTTATTTTTTTATTTTACTTTTGACGCTATTTGCTTGGCATTACAAAGAAAATCTACGTAACTACCTTGTTTCAGTTGTCATCATGTATATGTGCTCCCTCCCTCCCTCCTCCTCTCTCTCTCTCTCTCTCTCTCTCTCTCTCTCTCTCTCTCTCTCTCTCTCTCTCTCTCTCTCTCTCTCTCTCTCTCTCTCTCTCTCTCTGTCCGTGTGTGCGTTTTTGTGTATGTGTGGTCAGCCCTAAAAAAAAAAGAGTGATTGATATTGTCGGAAACAATCGGCTTCTTAAAGTAACGCGGAATTTGGACGCATGCAGTTAAAAACTTGTATCGTGTTCGCTTTTAACGCTTTCGTCGAAATGTTTACGTTGAATGAGCAAAACATGTCATGTCTTTATTGACTGTTAAAAAGCATTCGATTTAGCAGATAATCATTATGACATAAAGTGATACAAAGGGGAAAAAAATGGTAAGATACCCCAAGTTGCCATGCGTCTTTCTTGATGGGAGGGGGGGGGGGGCGTGTCTGCGTTTTTTTTTTTTTTTTGTTTGTTTTTTTTTTTTTTTTTTTTTGTTGTTTTTTTTCATTTTTCAGAGGAGTTTGCCAGGGTGAACATCTGTCACCTGTGCTTTTTCGGCTGTTATATATAACCTTTATCAATATTTCATTGATAACTGTTGTTCCACTCTTCAGAGTGACTTTACGTTTACTCAAAACATGAAGTTAGAAAAACATTGTTCTTTTACAACAGTTTTGCTAATTATATCAGACCTGCTTCACACAAGGGGGTTTGTTGTCTTGGCAATGTCTTTTGAGAAATGGAAACTTTAGTTTAATCCATGTAAAGCTACAGTAGACATTTTTTACAGAAGAAAAAGAAAAAAAAAAAGCATGTGATAGTTTTAATTCTGGTAATCATTTTTCAGAGACTGTTCATTCATTTAAGTACCTAAGTATTGAATGGACTGAAACAACACCATTTCTTAAAACGTAAAAAAAAAAACAAAATACTTAGGAACTAGGACTGCTTTCGAGGTTACTGACCGCCGGAAAGTTTGCCTGTTGGTAACTGTTTGGTGCTTTTCCTTTTAACTCTATTTGTTACCAATATTACTACAAAATCAATACATTTGGGGGGTTGACAATGTCAATATTTCAGAAAAGTTACAGTTAAATGTCTGAAAGAACTATGCAGGTGGTACATTTCAATGTATTTCCTAGTGCGTGCGTGCATGCGTACAGTCATGCATGCATATGCGCGTATGCGCGCGCGCGCGCGCGTGCGTGTGTGTGTGTGTGTGCGTGCGCGCGCGCGCGCGCGCGCGCGCGTGTGTGTGTGTGTGTGTGTGTGTGTGTGTGTGTGTGTGTGTGTGTTTTGTGTGTATGTCACGTGTTGTCTCTGTACTTTAGTATGGGTTGTCACAATTCTATTCTGCAGTCTGTTGTTCTTCAAAGATTGCTGATTCGTTTTGATATTTAGTTACAAAAAAAAAGAAAAAAAGAAAAAGAAAAGAAAAGAAAAAAAAAAAAGAAAAATTTCAGTTGTTTGTGGTACGAGTGCATGCATGCGCACGTCCATGTGTGTGTGTGTGTGTGTGTGTGTGTGTGTGTGTGTAAAAGAAGAACAGTGGCAATACCGTGGACTCGAAACAAGGAAGAAGGAGATTCTGACCCCGTCAGAACTTTTATTAGAGATTGCTCTCTCTCTCTCTCTCTCTCTCTCTCTCTCTCTCTCTCTCTCTCTCTCTTATTTTGTATGCTTGTGATTGTTACGTAATTGGAGAGACAGTAAACTTTCTCACGTTATAAAAAAACTGTTTAAGTTTCTGACAAGCTTGCTATCACAACAGCGCTTTGTTTTGCATTGTTTTTGTTTTTGCGCTGGCTACGCCTACCGAGATCGAACTGAGCTAATGGCTGTAGGTGTACTTACTGGCATGTTCCGTGCTGCTGTGTGTTCAAATATTCCGACCTCCACTGCAAGTGTCTGCTGTATTGTGCAACCCAGGTTCCTCTGTGACAACTCTTTCTGCTCTCCTGGGAGCGCTTTGCTGTTGAACTTCTGAGCCAGATGTTTTTTTTTTTCTGTGAGTATTCCGCCTGTCTGCACACAGATTTATTTACCTACCAAAGTGGGTTGCCCACAGAATGTTGCAGCGGGCTTTTTGTTTACGCCGCGTCATGGCCGTAGAAAGGACTGAAAAACAGCTTCTTTTTTTTTTTTCGTTTTTCGTTATTTGTAGTGCCATTGCAAACATTGCAGGCGTTCAACTTCATCCTATTAATCTGATTGGCTGTATGTCTGCTTCCTGTTCACGTGCTTGCTGGCTGGCTTCCTATACCTTACAGCAAATATGGTGAAAATGTCAAGGTCAAAGCGCTCGCACGATGTATTGCTCGTTGGCTTAGTGTAGGCAGTTGAACGCCCTCGCTGAACAGCACACGGGCTGCCAGCCAACTGAACGCTCCTCACGCACGGAAGTGGTATGTTGCCTGCGCGGGCGAACGTGTGTGGGCCCCTTACGCTAACAGCTGACCGTAAGCTAACAGCAATGCACACTCCCTAGCGGATGTAGTCTTACCCATTCTTTCCCATAGCCACAGATGTGGCACGTGTTGTGTCCATCACACTAGCCGCTGTCAGCGCGAGCCTTCAGCAACATTTCCGCGCACTGACGATATGTTGTTACTGGCGTGTGAGCTCGCTCTCTCTCTCTCTCTCTCTCTCTCTCTCTCTCTCTCTCTCTCATAGTGAGCAGGGAGAGTGTGGACAGAGGCATTGACGCAGTTCTGGCTGAACGCGCGTAAAGCAGACGATACTGGGTTATGCATTCATTCATTACAATATTCGTATTTGTAATTAATCGGCAAAAGTGTTAACAAATAAAGGTAGAATGCTCTGTGTGGGACTGCTAAAAGGAAACAGTGCTGCTGTTAGCGTAGGGGGCCCACAAACGGGGCTTCGACAAAGGCGAACAGTGGGGAGGGGAAGTGGGTCAGGGATCCTTTCCCCTCAACATCTCTGGCTGACTGTGCGCTGCTTATGGCTGGAAACGTCATCATCATCAGGGTGAGATTAACGTCCTATCGGTCGGAGGTCCTTAAATAAAAAGATACATTTGCAGACTGAAGTCTGCATACTTCATGGCAGTTGTTGTCGTCGGCAATAGTGTGTCTGGTACTGTGTACGAGCTGTCGTCTGTCGCTCTCTCAGCTCTGGTTATATGTGAACTCCTGTACACTTCGTGGTGTTGGTCGACTGACGGTGGGCGTCGGTTTCCTTAGTCTCTTTCCCCCATCAAATGGCCTGTCTTTAGGGCCACCAGGCGGCCGTCTTCATGTTCGGGTGGCGATGGAATTGTGCCACGTGAGGCTGCCTCAAAGAGGGAGCAGGACGGAAGTCGGTGGAGCGCTGCACGAGTCCTTTCTATGGTCCATGCCGACTGCGGCTGAGCAGACAATTATTCAGCCCATCAACGAGAGGGGTGCCTCCATGCTCGACCCTCAAAAGCATGGTATCCCAGGCCATGGTAATCGTAGTCAGGCAGTGCTCCGTCGCCGATCGCCCCCACATCTCTGGGAGCCGCCCCCCCGCGACACTGGCTAGAGCCGCTGCACCCATAATACGGTTGTAAGGTTCCCTGCGCCGCCAGGCATTGACCTCCCACATCAAAGTCTCTCAAAGGAGAACTGCCACTCCGTTGGTGTTCGCTGCACTGCCAGCTTGCAGAGAACTCACTGGAAACATCTGGTCATTGTCTACATACCCTTCGGGTATGCTGGACACAAGAACACTCCATGACGGGACGAGTCGAGTGCAGACCTGCGACATCGATTTGAAAAGACGATGTTCGGAAATCTGCAAGGAGGTAATCCGCGTTTCAGCCCACGTTCAGCGAGAGTGACCTTGTTGTTTTCACTGGACAAACGGCGTCAAAAAGCAAGTTCAACAAGAGAGAGAGAGAGAGAGAGAGAGAGAGAGAGAGAGAGAGAGAGAGAGAGAAAACCCTGAGTATGAATCTGCGTGCCTTCAATGCGGACAGCCGATACTGATCGTTGTCCTGGCCTGCGCTTCCGATCAAATATCTGACTCTGTTGTTCTGTTTGCTTGACCCATAAACTGAGAAACAGTGACTCTGTTTGCAATGGAAACACTTACCTTATCTTGTCCTGATTTTTCTTTTTTTTTTTTGTTTTGGGACAGGTCTATTTTGCCCCATCAGTCAGTTTAGCGTTCAATTACAGACGTAATTGTAAAACGGTGTTGCGAAGTGTGCGACTTCACTTATTATATGATTATCATCGATCAATTAAGATCTCCATATCTTGCGTTTGATATAACTATTTTTTTTCTTTCTTCTTTCTTCTGTTTTTTTCTTATTAACAAAATGACCCATGCACAAGTTGTGTAATGATCTTGACCTGTAAACTGAGAAATGGTAACTCTATTTGCGATGGAAAAGCAGACGTTTTCTTTTCCAGATTTTTTCCGCTGCTGAAACAGGTTTTTTTCATAATATGATCGCCTTCAACTGTCCAGTTACTGGGGGGGGAGGGGGGGGGGGGGGGGGGGGGGGGGGGATCACACTTTTCGACAGCGCCTAAATTAACTCCCCTTTTGTCGAAAGTTTGCCTTGAGGAGCATCATTGCTTAGAGAAAGAAAGTGTTCCTGCCGAACTGTTAACACAGCTCTCTGTCTGGAACTCATGGCAGCGCGTGACTCTGTGCTTCATTTGTCTGGACAGCATGAGGAATCTGTTCTGATCTATTGTTCATTGTTGTCATAGCGTCATGCTAAAATCAGTAAATATGAATTTTGAAACCTGGTGATGGTGGGCGTCGTGGTGGACATCCGAACAATAAGGAATCCCCACAGCATTCTGTTCCCAGTCATGCATGACAGGGTATATGAATACAAGCACGAATGTTTTATTCAGATTTAAAAGTCAAGGCCCCCTACTGAAGAGGCTTTCACGATCAACAATGCAACTTAGGCACACATCAAAATCAATTTATTAACCTATCCACGGTAACAATGAAATATGAAGAAGGATGAAGAAAGCTACTATGCACAGCACGCAGTCTTTTTTTTTTTTGTGCGTCATAGATATACATAGCCAGAGCAGACTGGATGTTTTCTTTTCTTGATGGCAACAGTAATATTAACCCTGAACTGACATCGTTCAGTGAAAGAGTTAGGCTGGATGAATGTGGT
>JADBJO010003451.1:122500-130000 GCA_016801955.1 Conus betulinus | reverse complement strand
TCCCAGTAGAGAGCGACCACATGCCCTGGGCCGCCTGCGTGCAGGCTCGTGACTGACAGCTCCCAGTGTGTCCACATCTGCTGCTTTCGCCATTTGCCCATCGCCACAGGACTGGTTGCACTCTGGGGTTTGAAGTCATGACTTGCGCCTGACTTGGATTATTGTGAGGGAGAGTTGCGCGTCGTCAGCCTCACTCTCTCGCCCCAGTCCATCTGTGTCCAGTGGCAAGACGAAGTCGAGACAGCTGGAGATAGACTGGGGTGCAGTGGATGACCATGACGTCTGTTGTGTCTTGACACGCCCTGTGCGCTCCACAACGAGTTGCTGGGAATCACCTTTCTACCCGTTGGACTACAGTGGTTTCTTCCGCGCAGTCCGCCGAATTCAGCTTCGCATACAATATAGACAAGCCCCAGAGTTGAGGTCGGTGACCCGTCAACTTACCAGCTATGCTTGTGGTATGCTCGCAAGATTGTGGAGACTGTGGGGGCGGGAACGTCCAGCTTCCCTTACAAGTCCAAAGGACTTGGCCCCTGCCCTCAAATCTTATTACTAGTCTATAGATAGATGGACAGACACATAGACAGACATATACATACATTATGCATACATGCATACATACATTCATGCATACATGCATACATTCATACATACATAGATACATACTTACACACACATACATACACACATCCCATACACACATCCATGCAGAGACAATTTTCATTATTAGCCTATATCCTAGCAACTACAAAAGGATCCTTTTCGGGGCTGTCAAACTCGCAGGAGGGAAAAAAGGTCTTATCCTGACAAAGTCAATCACGAAATAGACAGACACAAGCAAACAAATAACTACTATGACACGGCACCAGAATTATTGAGATCCCTCAAGCTGATAACTCTTGGCTCTGCGGAGAAGGCGGTCATTCTATAAAATTACTCACGCTGTGTACCAAATGAAAAGATAAAGGAAGCAAAACAAAAAAAAATAAAACAAAAAAAGGCCATATATCTTGTGTTTCTGGTTTTTCAACAATCATCTGTTATTGTTCGTCATGACAAAATATATACTAATGAGCTTACGAATATTACAACTGCAATTAATCTGACTGATACTTGCTTTAGACCTCGTTGTGTTTTATGCTAAACTACACCAAAAGCTGGTGGATAATACAGATTTCACATCGCCCTGTTTCTAGCTGTACCGATCCACAGATATTTGGGTTGTTTGTCTCACCTGATGCACGTTTGACACTGGAGTAACAGCAGAGGAGAACTGAAGTGGAATAAAGCATGAGTTCCTTGCCCGCAAACAAAGGATGTGAAAGACAACGGGGAAGTGCTCGACCACATAGCCTATTAGCAAGGCAAACTAGGAGATAAGAAAAAAAAGGGTCAAGTCGAAAAACAGGAGAGAAAAAATCGAAGAGAAAAAAGAGATGGCTTGGCTGAAAAGAAGATTCTCTTTCTACAGTTTATGAATAAGATATACTCCATTTCTGGATGAAAAACATTTCTCTCTGTCTGTCTCTGTCTGTCTCTGTCTCTGTATCTCTCTCTCTCTCTCTCTCTCTCTCTCTCTCTCTCTCTCTCTCTCTCTCTCTCTCTCTCTCTATTTTGTATGCATGCATATATATATATATATATATATATATATATATATATATATCAATTATAAAACAAAACTTGCTCTTATGTCTTAGAGTGAAGAAATAGGGGGAGGTAATTATTCATATGTCCAGTGGCAGTTAATTCTGCCTAACTAACAGTATGCGCTTGAGAGGGTGAGTGGGGAATAATAAATGCTTCTCAAATGAGTCTTCAGCAAGCTTATAGTTTCCATTCACCCTCTCAGTACATACTGTTAGTTAGGCAGAATTAACTACCACTGCAGGCATGAATGCTTACCTCCCCCTATTTCTTCACTCCAAGACATAAGAGCAAGTTTTGTTTTATAATTGAATATTCCTTGCAGTCTTTGCAACACAAAGCTGCTCTGTAAGTTGCTGGAATGGTGCTCGGTTACTTATCCTTGGAATTTATTAGTCAAATATATATATATATATATATATATATATATATATATTGAATTATAAACAAAAATATATATATATATATATATATATATATATATATATATATATTGAATTATAAACAAAGCTTGCTCTTATGTCTCAGATTGTAGAAATAGGGGAGTGATAAGCCTTCATATCTGCAGTGGTAGATGATTCTGCCTAACTGACAGCATGTGCTTGAATGGGTAAATGGGGAATAATAAATGCTTCTCAAAATGAACCTTCAGCAAGCTTATAGTCTCCGAAGCGGGAGACCATCTCCAATGGGGAGGAAGCTCACTAACATATAACTCCTGGTCAGATACCGATATTTCGAAACCTGATTGTTTCTCCTCAGGTTTATTATTCCCCATTTACCCACTCAAGCACATACTGTCAGTTAGGCAGAATCTTCTACCACTGCAGATATGAAGGCTTATCACTCCCCTATTTCTACAATCTGAGACATAAGAGCAAGCTTTGTTTATAATTCAATATTTCTTGCAGTCATTGCAACACCAAGCTGCTCTGTAAGTTGCTGGAATGGTGCTCGGTACTTATCCTTGGAATCTATTGTTTTTATTGTATATATATATATATATATATATATATATATATATAGTGTGTGTGTGTGTGGGGGGGGGGGGGGGGGCTGGAGGGGTGCGCGCGCGTGCTTGCACGTCTAAAACACAAGTATCGAAATCCCTCCCAGGCTATATACAAAATATTTAACAAAAATGACAAAAGAGGGCGGGGGAGGGGGGTATAAGAAGGAATTCTTCTTCACCTGTGAGCGCTCTACCTACCTTTATTGTTTTTATTGTTTTATTGCTTCATCAAACAGGACCAGCAAGCGACAGTGTTTCGCTCGGTGAAGAACTCATCAGACTTGTGACAGTGTTTCGCTCGGTGAAGAACTCATCAGACTTGCTACAGTGTTTCGCTCTGTGAAGAAACTCATCAGACTTGTGACAGTGTTTCGCCCTGTGAAGAACTCATCAGACTTGTGACAGTGTTTCGCCCTGTGAAGAACTCATCAGACTTGCTACAGTGTTTCGCCCTGTAAAGAACACATCAGACTTGTGACAGTGTTTCGCTCTGTGAAGAACTCATCAGACTTGCGACAGTGTTTCGCTCTGTGAAAGAACTCATCAGACTTGCTACCGGTAGCTGGTTACCCACCAAAAAAATTTGGTTTGGTTCACCTTCCGTCATGTTACTGAGGGCGTGGTGAAAAGAAATGTTCGCCTCGTCAAGTTAATCACAACAGCCACTATTTGTGTCGACCGTCATATCCTGTACAGATTGAGAGCTATTAGAGCCTAGGTATCATCAGTATAGTCAAATGTGGTCATTGTTGTCAATCTCCTAATTCTGAGGTTGTTGAGGCACCATTTGAACTAACAATCCTCCTCTATATTAGTCTCTCCTCTCGCGGTCTCTGAGAATCGCCGGAGGTCTGGCTGTTAATTTCTGATGTTGTCCTCTCGCCTCTTTCTTTGTCTGTCCCTTATTCTGTTTCTTGGTACTGTGACCTGCAGGGTGTTTCTGTGTGGGCGGATAACGAGGAATGTGACCATTTCAGATCTCATTGCTCGATTGTTGTCATTGTCCGCAAGTCTTCAAAAGGGCCAGAGGTTGCCACGATTCTTTTGCACACATCTTCATTGCTGACAGTTTTCGTTTTGTTACAGATGCGTAAGATTTCTCTCAGGATTCATCGTTCATAAGCCCAGAGAAAGACTGGTATTACTGTTATCCGCATAATTCTCACTTTGGAACTGAGACAGATGTTGTTCCAGGTACTCTTTAAGTTGTGAGCTCCTTTGATGTTCAGGGTTCTAGCAAGGATTTCTAGCTTAGACTTTCGTCTGTCATAACTACCCCTAGGTCCTTGAAGCCGTTTACTGACTCAGCTTTTTTGAGCTCTTGCCTTGATGTGTCGTTTGATGCCTTTGGTGTTGTTTTATAATCCGTTTGCTTTTTATGCGTTGATTTTTATGCCATATGCTGCGGGCGTTTTGTCTAGAGTTTTATCGGTTGAGCAAGCTTTTCCTGTCCAGGTAGGCAATCAGTTTCACAGCAAAGCGTAGGCTGGTGATGGTCTTGCCTCCATGCTCACTAATCCAAGATGGTATTCTAAAGCATCAGTCACGAGTCTTTCCAGAAATATGTTGAAGGGATGCGGAAAGTAGCAAGCCCTGTCTTAACCACAGTTGCGTTGAACCATTCGCCTAGGCTATTGTTGTAGAATATTGCGCTAACATTTCTTTCATACAGCTGTAATTGATCCCGACAGGGTTACAGGCAAATGATACATTCCGGACCCAGTCATATGCTTTCTTAAGGTCGATGAAAACGGCAATTAAGATCTTCCGGTGTTGTAGAGGTTTCTTACAAAAGATTCCGGAATGGAAGATTTGTTCCGTGATGCTTCTCTCGGCTCGGAAATCTAATTCTTTTTTTTCTTTTCAACGTGAATCGGTTTAGTTTGTGGTTTCAATTGACTCAGTAGAACCTAAGCACCTCTGTGAGGATTCTTTTTGTTGTTGAAGCAGCGATGACGCTGAAGGTTACTTTTCTTGTGGAGTGTGATGACAAGGGACGGTGTGTCCATGGTGCATGATCTGTCGGCATGATCTTATTACAGATAAATGTCAGGACTTATCCCTGTTGGTTTCCTCTTTTGGAATGATTTAACTGCTGCCTCTATTCTCTATAAAGGATTGGGCGGCCATTTTTATCGGCTGGGGACAGGTTGGGACGGGCGGATAGTTTTCGGCCATGACACTAACTCTATCAGCCCTATTTCGGTCCCAGTCTGCTGACTGAGCTATTTTGACCATACGGTTCTTAAGTGTACGCATTCGGAGAAGGAAGGTGGAAGAAGCAACAGATATTACGTAGACACAATAGTATGAGGTACAAATAAAAAAGAAACCACCACTTGTTAAGTCTGATTTTTAGCATGCAGCGGTTGACTAGCAACTCAACAACAAACACATCTCAGCAATTAAATATTTTAGCATGAAAAGTGGATTGCAGTTAATTCGTTTCATCAAACCATGTATATTTACCAAATCCCAGCATATCGTAAACCTCCCTTCCCAGCTGTTCTTCCCCCCCCCCCCCCCCCCCCCCTCCTCCCCTTTTTAAAAAAAATGAAAATGCAAAACGACTAACCGGATACAGAATATGATTTCACGAACTGTCTACATTATTTTGACATCAACACTTTTACTGTTTATCTCCACCATGGTGGCTGTTTTCACGTGCGTCCTATTTTCACGAAACCTGGCAGAAAAATGGGTCGTGGTCCAAGGACGAAGTTGTCACAAACATTTTGATTTCACACTTATGATTATCATCGGTCGATTCAGATCCACATGTCTAAGTTTCACTTTGTACGTATGAAGTTTAATATGACGTTTTCTGTGTTTGTTTGTTTTGTTGTTTGTTTTGTTTTGTTTTTCTTTTTGTTTCAACCAAATGATGTGTGAACAAACTGCGTCATGATTTTGGTCTCTTTTTTTAGTTCCAGAATTAGGCAGAACGTGCTAGAATCTTGGAGAAATGGTATCTTCAGTGTTCCAAGCATTTTCATTGGTTACAACATGTGATAATACACGATCTTTCGGGAAAGTTCCAGGCATGATTGGCCATGCTACTTCATAATTCTCGAACATTCCAGAATACTCCGTGATTATTAATTGATTGAACCACCCCTGCTTTTATTATTTATGATCTATAATTAATTGCAAGAATGAGGGAGTAATATGAGAGAGAAAATTAAAACCGAAAGTGAAAATATTTGAGATGTACACGTTTTTGTTTTGGGATCGTCGAGATGGGTCATTTAGTGCTATTTGTGATCTTCTACTGTATATTAAAGACTCTGAACTTGTTCCAGAGGGAAATATACAGAGTGGACGGGATGGGCAGATAACTAAAGGCAAAGATATTGATGTTTTCCTCCCTGCATCTGAAAGTAAAAGCATAGGAGCTGCAATTGTTGTTAAGTACTTGACCTTCGATTAATGTTCGCGTGTACCTTTTGTGCATGCATCCATCGACCTTTAAACCTTGTACACGCTCCAGCTGTACTTTTGTCATAACAACACTGACCGACTTGTCTGGTTGTTAGTTTCTTGTTTGTCTTATTATTTTTTTGTTGTTGTTTGTTTGTTTCTTTTCGGTTTTTAATTACACCTGGAGACTGCACTCTCGATATCTTTCTTCTCTAGGCGGCTTGCCACTTCCTACTTTTAAATATAAACGCTTTTCAGTCGATTTGTGGTGTGTGTGTGTGTGTGTGTGTGTGTGTGTGTGTGTGTGTGTGTGTGTGTGTGTGTGTGTTAGCGCGCACGTAAGTGGGGCTGCATTTTTAATTTTGTTTGCACGTGCTTGTGTGAATAGCAGGCTTGATGCTGGTCGATTTGTGCCAGCTTTCTGTTTGAGCACTAGAACGCAAACTCTTACCCGATTTGTCTTTGTTGTTGTTGTTGTTGCTGCTATTCAGAAGCATCTTGCATCCTTTTCCACGAAGAACTACCGGAACCGGAGTACAACAGTCAAGATGTAAAAAAGAAATCCACGCTCAGAAGCAATACCTTAATCTGGCAAACATGGCAAATCAATTTACTTCAACTTTATCTTTTTTAAGACGGAGGAGCACGATCTGACATAATATTAACTTTTTTTTTTTTTGTAAACGAGCTCATGATTTAGAGGTAGAACTCCTATACGATTGTAATTTGAAAGACTAAGGAAGAGGACATCAGGAGGACTAACTTGATAGTTCGATATAAACTGAATAGAGGTAGTAAAATATTTCACTGGCAGAATCCCTGACACTATAGAGGTAGTTAATGAGATATTCGGTAAAGGCAAGGGAATAAAAAAACAAAACACAATTACGGTCATGTAGATCTAAACTCTGTCCATTTATTGACGGCTGATAAATCGTTCTGGACATGTGTTTACAGATCATCGCAGTATGATTTGATCAACGCAGATTGTTATCAACAGGAACACCTAGAACCTTGTGGTAATCATCTTTCTTGAGAGCTTCTCCTTCAATACGAAGGGATCAATCATTATATGAAAGGTTTTGACGTTTTTGTCGGTTGGTGATGGTTGAATGTTTATTCGTTTTTTGTTTGTTTGTTTGTTTGTTTTTTTTTCGGGTTTTTTTTTTTTTTTTTTTTTTTTTTTTTTGGGGGGGGGGGGGGATATTTGTATATGATTGAGTTCAGCCCATTCCAACAACTTGCTGATAAATCCTTGCAAAGAATTTATAAATAGTTTTTAATCCATTGTGAAATGTGGCAGGTATGTACAATGTGTTGTCTGAAAGCATCTCACATAAAGTTGTGAGAAACAGGGAAAGATCTCTCTCTCTCTCTCTCTCTCTCTCTCTCTATATATATATATATATATATATATATAT
>JADBJO010003451.1:117500-120000 GCA_016801955.1 Conus betulinus | reverse complement strand
TTGATGTAGCAACACTTTTAAGATCCCCGTTCTACAAAAATATTCAAAGGTACTCCAGTAAAAATAATTCCCAAATTGTGAAACTTTCCTTGGAACTTGTACATATTATTGTGACATGACACGCCGATGGAAAGCCATTTGCGTAAAAGCAAACCACACAGTTTGATTTTAGATTTGGAAGCAAACTGTCAACATGTCAAATAGCAGACCTGTCTCTTTCAAGCCCACAGACACGTAAAAAGAGCAGTGGACTAGAGACACAGACGGGTAACTAGAACAACAATAGTGGCAAAAGATGTTTGAGAGGCGCTATGTGGTCGGCGTAGGAACTGTCAGCCTCTGGTACTATCGATTGCCCATGCGACACTGTCGTTTTTGTTTCTGACAGGGAACTGCTCAATAATTTCAGCTGAACGGGGTAGAAAACGTGGCTCTTTGGGCTTAGATGGGATGACATGTTTGGTCTGAAAATGTAAAAGCTTCGGATACACCAGTGTCGTGATTCAAAGAAGACCACCAGGGCGTTTGAGAAATCTATAGTTCAAAACTTCAAGATGCTTTAGAGCATTTTTTTTTTCTACTACTCGGATAGGTCTACCTTCATCTGAAAGAAAACAGAACAAAACAAACAAACACAAAGCCGATCTATCCAGCTTGTTGGCAAGTGATTAAAAAAAACTATTTGAAATAATTCTTAAATAAATGTCAGCGAACCGCCCAGAGAAACGTGGACAAACGAGTCACAAGACAAAAACACAACGCGTTTCGACCTCTTAGGTCTTCTTCAGGTGAAACAAAAACGAAAAAACCTGAAGAAGACCTAAGAGGTCGAAACGCGTTGTGTTTTTGTCTTGTGACTCGTTTGTCCACGTTTCTCTGGCGGTTCGCTGACATTTATCTAAGATTTGTTTAGATTTCCGCCTGCACTCGTTTCACTTTGCAACTAGATCTAATTGAAATAAATCAAAACACGAAAACAGTTCAATATGATACATAACTTGTAGTGTAATTGTGGATTACATTTCAAATAAAAAGAAGCAGATCTCACCGGCTTGATCAAATGATGTGGACTTGACGTTACATTTAAAGCTGCTATGAACCGCTTGTGGCCATTGCCTCTGCACTGGAGTGACAATAAAAAAAAAAGTATTGGTTTACTGGACTTCCATCTGTCTAAAGTATCTAAAACATCCAACACGCGCTGCCCCAGGAAACAGCTTGGGCTTTACTTTTCTCTACTACGGCGGCATGGCTTGAAGTAGACCGTCGGAGTTAGTTCCCTTGATCAGGAAGTCGCTTTCACACCAGTGAAGTAAGCCTACGCATTGCGAATGCACTACGCGTGCATTTTGGAATCAAAATATTTCAGAGGTGTTTGTAAGTCCATAAAAGCGGGTAAGTGGACGCAGCGTCGGTATAAACATGTTCTGAAATGTCCGACTTAGATCGTCAGGACGAGGCATCAATTTGATATGAAACGTTTCGGTCATTTTCAAGAGCAACTAGTCCAGTGTCTGTTAGGCGTGATTAGGATGAAACTTTACCAGTTATATGACTCTCCAGGAAATTTACTTATTCTTTCAAGGCATTCACGCAGACCCTTGTACACGAATGTCATGAAATGTATCAAGTGACTCTTCTGAAGCACTGTTTTCCAGTTTAGGATACCAGAAACACGACACCGACGGAACGTATGCTTACATTATTCTGCCGAGAATAAGATATTTTCCCAGCACATTCATGTATTTGAAAAAAAAAACAAACAAACAACAAACAAACAAAAAAAACTGCTAACTTATGTGATTCTTTTGAAACTTTTAAAAAAAATCAAGATTAGATACTAGAAACACCAATAGGACAAAATATATGTATGAAAGTTAACCTTGGAATACTGAGCATAACAAGGCATGAAATACTGCTGCTCGAACAAAGAAAGAAAGGAAATGAATAAATGATGGGGAAGCTGCAGCTTTACAGTGGTTTCAAAAGGGGCGAGGGGTGAGGGTGGGGAGGGGGGGGGATTCATAGGAGGAGGGAGAGGAAGAAGAGAGACGTGACAAGAAAGAAAACGTTGAAGTGTGAGGATTGAATCCTTCGCTGACAGCCTTTGAGTGTTATACTGAACTTTGCGTTTGTTAATGCCCGTGTGGAATCGCCTTTCAATTCCTGGGTCATAACTCTGTATTAACAGCGACTGATTGCGATGGTAGCAGTTCCCCTCTGGTGTCTAACATGGAACAGCACCTATAATTGTGAGTTTGTGGTATTCTCAACTCCACGGGGACAGCATCAATCAAACGGATCTCTCAAGAGACCAGTGAGGAAAGAAAATGGAAATGAAGGAAAGTGATATTCATTCCTTTCTATCTCATCTATCTTGTTGATATTCTACCCTTTGCTGGCCTCGCCAATCCATTGGAGTGTGTTCTCTCCGAGACTTGGAAAATGCCACAAAGTAATCTGCTCCATGTTAGATACCGCGGATAAACTGCTCCAATCG
>JADBJO010003451.1:95000-110000 GCA_016801955.1 Conus betulinus | reverse complement strand
TGAATGCAGCACCTGATAATTGGTTTTCAAGTAGAGAACCGTCTGTATATATTTTAAGATGGTTTATTAAATTTTCATTTATATGTGCCTTGACATATGTTGGCAGCATGGTCCCATCACTTTTCCTTAAATCTGTATAATTAATATCGTAATTAGCCTTACTGAGCTCCCATTGAGGAATATTACTGTAACTCGTTTGAGGAGCTACTGTTTGTGGTTCAACACCAGCATCTGTAAATAATTGGGACGTATAGGAGCCTATAGTTTTTACAGAGTCAAAACTCCGTGCTCGCTTTGGAAAATGTATTTCTGATTTTAAACCAGTTTCCTTGATACATGAATTTTGCGTTGAGTGACTCCTTAATATATATTTTGCTGAAGCAAGTTTCATATTTTCGGCAAAAGGTAAAATTCCGATTTCTGTGTAGGTTTTTTAGTGTTGAGGCATGGCCAGGGACACCGAGAGCTATCTTATAAGCTTTGCTATCGATGCTTTGCATCTTTGTTATCAAATATTTTGGAGCTGAAAAGAATGTTTCCTGAGCATAAGATAATTTTGATCTCACAAGTGCAGTTGCTAAATGAATAAGTACCTTACTATCTTTTCCCCCCACGACTGTCGACTTATCATTTTTTAATAGATTCAATCCTTTTCTGGCTTTTGTCAGAATATTTTCCAAATGGTAGTTCCAACTTAATTTAGAAGTCAGGCTTACTCCTAGAAATTTAACAACTTTTTTGTATTCAAGCGGCATTCCATTTTTGAAAAGAGGGTAGAGGTTTAGGATCATAGCCAGAGTTGAAGAGAACCATATGCGTTTTTTTTTCATGTGAAAGGGTTAGTCCGTTTTCAATCATGTATTTGCTGATTTTGTCTAGTTCATTTTGATATATCTTTTTATATAGTTAATTGATCTAATTGGTGTAATCTTTTTTAGAGTAACTTTCATCCATATGCAAATATCATCCGCATATTGTACTAGCTCGGCATTGTTTGAGACCACTTTTGGAAGATCATGCATCAAAATGTTGAAAAGAATCGGGGCTATTACACCTCCTTGTGGGATTCCCATCTGTATACGTCTTTGATTAGAGTAGACATTACCAACCTTAGTCTGTATCGTTCTTTCACTTAAAAATGCCTTTATATAGTTATACATACAGCCTGAAATACCTATTGATCTGAGTTTGTTTAGAAGTTTTGAATGCCAAACTTGGTCATATGCCTTTCTAATGTCAAAAAAAGTGGCAAGTACGTTTTTCCTACGTGAGAACTGATGTTTAATCTGTGTGGTAATTTTTACTAAATGATCAACTGATGATTTGCCCTTTCTAAAACCTGCCTGTTGTATTGGTATTATACCATTTTTTTCACAGAAGTGTTCGAGCCTTTTTAGAATTATTCTTTCCATCATCAGTTTTCCACATGTGATGTAAGAGCGACAGGTCTGTAATTATTTTTATCTGATTTTTTTGACTTTCCCTCCTTTGGAATAGGGGGTAACAGTAGATTGTTTCCATAAAGATGGCTGAATCCCTTCAAACCAACATTTTTGAAAAAATAAACTTAGAAAAGTTTAACATTAACTGGTAATGCTTTATCATTTCATTGGAAATTGCATCTGGTCCCACTGATTTTTTTTTTTTGATCCAAGGTTTGAAATTGCATCTTTTGTTTCCTGAAAAGTAATAGGAGCATTTATATAGTGATCGTTATTGGGACTTTTTTCATGTCTTCTTTTTCGTCGTCCATTTTTTCTCTAAGCAGTTTTTTGTTCTTCTGAGAGGCCTTCAAAGTTACTATTCTTTGCAAATGCATCTGCAAATGCTTCAGCCTTTTCAAAATTGGAAGGAAATTCGTTATTTTCCAATTTTAAGGGGTACCCAGGAAGACTTATCCCATTTTTCATTTCTTTTATTTTTTTTTCCAGTTTTTCTGAGATCTTTGTGATTTTGAACCTCATTTTCACAGAAATTTGACCAGTATTCTTCCTTTGCCTTTTCATTCACTCTGTTACTGTGATTTTTTTGCTTTGTTTTTTTTCAGCAATCTTTTCTGGATCTGTTTTTTTTATTTTTTAGATACATTTATAAGCCTCCATTTTTTTGTTCTCTTGCTTCTTCACAGGAAACATTCCACCAAACATTTCCTGTATATTTTCTTGTTTTATCAGGATTACATCTAGGGATTGAAAGCTCAGCTGCACGCAAAACAGTATCAACAAATTTCATGTAGCTTGTATCAACATCATCAACCATCATCTCTTCACAATTGCAAATAGAAAGTATGTTTTCAAATCTATCCCAATCAGCTTTGTTGTAGTTAAATTTTGGGATTTGATCTTTTGTCAGATCAGAAATAGTGTGTTTTACTTTGATGGAAATAACTATTGGTAAATGATCACTGCCTAGGGAGTCTTTAAAGGTGTCCCATTCACAACTTGGAGCGATTGCAGCCGACATGAGAGTTAGGTCTATCGCTGAAGCCCGATGATATGAAATATCCGGGATTCGGGTGACACTACCATCATTCAGTATACAGAGTGAAGAGTCTACTACATTTTCAAGGAATCTGTTATGCGTTATGATTTTGCACTCATTATCCCAAAAGGGGGGTGTGAATGAAATCAAATCCTGCAATCAGCCACTTATCGTTTTGGTCTTGTAAAGTACGAATCCACTCTGTGTTTGATTATCAGGACCTTTTGGCAAATAAAACCGACAATATGTTCAGTATCAATGATCCATGGAATTTTGCTTTTACTGCACAAGCATTTATGTTTTTAATGTCTTTTGAAAAAGGTGTATCTATTTCGAGGTATTCTACATTTTGTCGAATGTACAATGCGGTACCAACCCTTCCCGTTTCATCATTGTTTTGGTATATTGGTGGGTAGTAAAAAGCTTTGGATTTTTGGAAGCTTTTGTTCATGTACATTAAGAGATTGTAATACTAATGCTTGGTAGATATTATCTGAAAGATGTTGAATCAGCTCCTGAATATTTGTTGATATTGATCTGCAATTCATTGCAGTATGTTTACATTTTTGGGTCTTGTCATGTTCTTTATAATTGGATACTATATCACCAGAACCAGAATTAAAAAAAAAAATGTAACAGCACTAAATATACAACAATTTTCAACAAGATAGATAGGGGAAAAAAAAAAATGGGGGGGGGGGGGGGGGGGGGGATATTTCAGAGATTGTGAAAAATGGCACAAAAAAAAATTGAATGTCAATCTCCAACGATCAAAACATTTCTGGTGCCGAATAAATAACAACTCTACAAATCATTGTGCTAGAATAATGTCTTAAGCATCTTAGACTGTTTGAAAGTATTTATTCCCACTGTGTTAGCACGTCAAAATAGTTCCACCAGGGGCCATGGAAGGGGCGGCCGAGATCCCTTGGATTGTAGTGAAAGGAATCTTCCCATGATGGATACCGTGCAGGGTGTTGTTTCAGGGGCCTCTTGGGTTTAGACCATAACATTCTGTTGAGGTGTCTGCCGATGTTACGGGCAACGACGCTGGTTTCCGTCCATGTCAGATGAATGCCATCACGCTGGGTTCCTGTGTTTGCTCGAAGAGTGTCGTGACTGACGAAGCTCACGTTTGGGGTGTCAAATAGGTCTGCCGTGGTGGTCGCATTGAACAGGTTGCGTTTCATCTCCAACTCTTTGGGTTTAACAGGGGCGATTTTGCTCACAACGATCTTTGAATGGGGGTTTTCTTTTGAGATCTCCTTGATTGTTTCAGTGAAGGTTTTGCTTGTCTTGTCTTGGTAGCATCATTGTTTTTTATTTCGTTTATGCCACAATGGATTACGATTACTTCTGGGTTTTTGTCTGTGGCTGTTGCTGTTTTCAG
Organism: Conus betulinus; assembly: GCA_016801955.1. Taxonomy (NCBI): domain Eukaryota; kingdom Metazoa; phylum Mollusca; class Gastropoda; order Neogastropoda; family Conidae; genus Conus; species Conus betulinus. The sequence goes on along the minus strand of JADBJO010003451.1, from coordinate 106,129 downwards.
GGACGGTAGGATTTCTTTGGTCGTAAAAGTTTTCATAGATGTTGATTGAAAACCATATGAGGCTCCCAGTCTTTCCCCATCCACTCTTTTCAGTACAGAGTCGTGTAGTAGAAGAACATTTGGCAAGTCCTGCTTGTTTTTTTTTTTTTTCTTTCACTCCTTTCCTTCCAGAGTTCGAATTCGTGACGTCATTCTTCTTCTTTGCGTCATTTTTGGAGGACATTTCATTTCTGTCATAGTGGTCGGAGTAGTTCGAATTTTTTTTTTTTTTTTTTATCTTTTGCGCTTTTGTTTTGTTTTTCTTTATCAGCATCTTTTTCTGTTGGAACCGATGCCACTATCTCAGCGAATGTATGCTTACATTTTGGGGGATTCCAACTCGAAACATCAGCTTTTGGATGTTAGGTGGAGTTACAGGAGTGTTCAATTTTCTGATCAGCTCGTTTTGATTCGCTATTGTTTTTTCGAGCATTGAAATTCGTTCGCACATATTTGTTATGAGTGCTTTTAAACCACCAACCTCATTTATCAGATCAGGCTTTGCATGGGCGGAGCAGATGTTGTCAGCTCTGGGCTGGCTGACTGTGGTTTGGCAGGCCTTGGTTTGGGTTGATCGCTTGGTTTGGGTCGATCGCTCCGAATTTACACTTCCCAAAATCAGAGTTGTTGTATTTTTCTTTGGGCACCTACATACATATTCAGATTTCTGGATTGAAGCGCGACTACACGAAATCGTCGATCTCCGGGATCTCCTCATATTTATTGTAGAGCTGCAAAAAAAATTCGGCAGAGCAGCTTGCAGTTATTGTTTTGATGTCGCCATCTTGATTACGTGTGTGTGTGTGTGTGTACGTGCGTGTGTGCGTGTGTGTGTGTGTGTGTACGTGCGTGTGTGCGTGTGTGTGTGTGTGTGTGTGTGTGTTCGATAGGACTGTATATCTGTTTTGGTTTTGTAGTATTTGTTTTTTTTCACCAAATACACCCTCTTTCCTCAACTGCCATCAATAAATGCATACTTAAATATGATGACAAAATGTTCTTCATTCAGTGTCCACAACTGATGTTGACAAACATACAGACACTTCCATTCTCGAAAGAATATTTCTCATGAGATATAGACGATCAGATCAACAAGGCGCATTCACAATACGCAATATGCAGAATGTCCGTTTCTGCGCGAATGTGTTCATTTCCAACAATAACTGTATTGCGTATGCCGACAACGGCTACGTATGCGTTTGTGAACTAATGTGTATAATACCCCAGCAACTTCTTCATGCCAATGATAGCTGTTGTGTACGGTTCATATGAACTATAGTGTACTACTCTTTAAAACTACTTATCAATATTTACACCTTTTCTATAACTCCTCATCAAAATGGACATTCAGTTAGAGGTGGTGCACACTAATAAGTCTTGTGCAGACAAATATACGACCACAAGAACATTTTGTGCTTGGAGTGTTTAACCTCTGTGTGGTAATCATTTTAGCTTAGAAGAGACTTGGGAAGCTAAGCAGTCAAGCAGATTTTTGGGGACACGAATTTCTTTTTCCAAACGCAAGTTCCCAGTGCTTGAGTTAGTTCTGATAGCGAAAATTGTATAGGTAGTGTTTGGGACAGTTTTCGGTCTTCCTAACCCTCCCTTTGTTTTGCCAGGTAACCAGCCAAGTAATTCCTCGCCCATGTATACATACATGTGCAGGCCTACGCGCTCACACATGCATGCGCCCCTTTCCGCCCTCAAAGCACAATCGCTCCCGCACGCACGCACGCACACACACACACACACACACACACACACACACACACACACACACACACACACACACACACACACACACACATACACACATACACGCATACGCACACACGCACAAATAAACGCGTGCACGCACACACACACACACACACACACACACACACACACACACACACACACACACACACACACACACACACACGCGCGCGCGCGCGCGCGCGCGCGCGCGCATACACACACACACACCACACGCATACGCACACACAAACACATACATGCACACACACACACACACACACACACACACACACGCACGCACGCACGCACGCACACACGCACGCATCATGCACGCACGTATGCACGCACGCATTCCCTCCCCCACACGTCCATACACACATTCTCTCTCTCTCTCTCTCTCTCTCTCTCTCTCTCTCTCTCTCTCTCTCTCTCTCTCTCTCTCTCTCTCTCTCTTTCACACACACACACACACACACACACACACACATACATATATGCATACATACATACACACACTACACACACGCACACTCACATATATACATACACACACGCACACACACACACACACACACACACACACACACACACACACACACACACACACACACACACACACACACACACACACACACACACACACACACACACACACACATCCTCTTCAACATGTATTTTTCTAGGTTTGCGGTCGACCTGGATGCCAGCAACGGGGACAAACCCTTACACGTGGCTGGCTATCTGTATGCTGACACAACCATTCTGAACCACGTGCATGGTGGCATCTGGAGTTCCAGTCCAATGAACCTGGTTGCCCCCCACCCCCCTTCCCCTTCCAGGAGGGTCAGGAGTTCAGCATGACCATCCGTGCGGATTCCTCAAACAAATTCGACGTAAGCGTTGCGTCTGTCTGTCTATCTGTCTTCCTGTCTGCCTGCCTGTCTGTCTGTCTGTCTGTCTGTCTGCCTACCTATTTATTTTTATATATATCTTTCGGGGTGAGGATTGGATGTAAAACAAAAAAACACATTAGATCTCATCAATCATCCTCATAAAGAAAGAGTTTCGTTTTGTCTTGTCTCGTCTATCTGTCTGTTCATCTCTGTGTCTACCTGTCTGTCTATATATTTTTTTTTCTGTCCATCTATTTCTAGTCATATTTGCTTTTCTTTCTGTCTATACTAGATTCAAAGGGAGGTGATTGGAGGTGGAACATAAAAAAAAAAACCAACTTAACAGCTGAATTACTGTTCGACCGACAAAAGAGTTAAACAAATTACAAGACAAAACGCGACGCGTTTCGACCTCTTTGGTCTTCTTCAGGCAAGACACAAACAACATCCAAGACAATGAAAATGAAGAACGAGTGATCACTTCTCTCCTCAAATTAATTGAAAAAAAAGTGTCTGGCCTGAAGACCGCAGAGGTCGAAACGCGTCGTGTTTTGTTTTGTAATTCGTTTGTCTGTTTTCATTCGGAACGGAACAGTAATTTCCTCTTAATTATCTCTCTCTCTCTCTCTCTCTCTCTCTCTCTCTCTCTCTCTCTCTCTCTCTCTCTCTCTCTTATGGCCTTATGGCGTCCCACAAGGCTCTCTATCCTGGGTCCCTTACTGTTCACCATTTACATCAATGATCTACCTGTCTATATCACATCCACCTGCTGATGATACAACAATACACACAAATCATTCTGATGTTACTGTTCTTGCACAAACTTTACAAGAAAGTGCAAATGACCTCGTAAGATGGACTGAATTAAATCACATGTCACTTCACCCTCAAAAAACTAAATCCATGCTTATCACAACTAGGCAAAAAAGACAAAATCTCACTATTAAGTTCCCTCCTGTAATCTTAAAAATGTACCAGTTGAACAGGTTACATTCCTCAAAGTGCTAGGAATAACAATTGATAACAATATCAGTTGGCAAGCTCACATAACCTCACTGTGCAGCAAAATTTCGCAGACAGTTTATCAACTCTCGCGAATCAAACGCTTCCTCGACCTGCATTCACGCAAGCTCTTTTTCCAGTCTCATATCCAATCATACATAGAGTATGGATCTACCCTATGGGACTCTGCTAGTGCTAACACCCTCAAACCATGGCTAAGCCTACACAAGTGAGCACTCAAATTAGTCCTCCTAAAAAGCAGTAGCCTTCTGGACTCGGACTATAAAAAAAGATTCAAGTTCTCCCCTTAAGTCTGAGATTAGAATACAACAAAGGGATCATAATGCACAAGATTGTGTCTGGGAAGGCACCCTCAACATTAGTTCACAGATTCTCAAAAAATTCCTCAAGGACTCTACCCAAACTTCATGTCCCTGTTCCTAGAATTGATTTATTCAAATCCAGTTTAACATATTTAGGTTCCTGTCAATGGAACTCGCTCCCTGAATCAACCAAAAACAACGCTAATGCATAGCAACCTTCAAACACCATTATTTCAACCATCTTATGTGCCAATACTTGCATACCATAAATAAATCCACCACCAACCACCAACACCCTCTTTGCCTTTTGTATGACCCTGACTATTTAGAAAGTGTTTTGTACTTGAAATGCATATGTTATTCCGTTTAGTAAGTATGCTGTATACGCGCGCGCGCGCGCGCGCGCGCGCGCGTGTGTGTGTGTGTGTGTGTGTGTGTGTGTGTGTGTGTGTGTGTGTGTGCGCGCGCGCGCGCACGCGTGTTTTCCTACTACTTTTACCTGCAATCTTGTCATTATGTTGTTATGCTTGTATTCTTATGCGACTCTCTCTCTCTCTCTCTCTCTCTCTCTCTCTCTCTCTCTCTCTCTCTCTCTCTCTCTCTCTCTCTCACACACACACACACACACACACACACACAGTTCTGCTGGAATGACTTGATTTATTATCTGTATGACATCCCCCCCCCCCCCCCCCCCCCCCCCCCCCCCCCACCCCCCTGGCCATCATTATGCATCACCCCCCGATTTGTGCTTATTTTTTTTTTTTTTCCCCCTGGTGCTTCAATTGCTTGTCTTGCATCATCTCCTTGGAATGTTTTGATTGTCAGATTGTTCTAATGCTCTTTCCCCCGCACCCCACTCTCGCCTCTTTATCCCTCACTCCCTTTCGCTCTCTCTGTCGCCCTTCCCTGCACTCCTCTTCTGTCGCCCTTCCTCTCCTCTCTTCTCTCTCTCTCTCTCTCTCTCTCTCTCTCTCTCTCCCATTTTACTTTTTTTTTTGTATCGTATTGTAGTTCTAGTCACTTTTGCATGCTTCTTTTGTTTCCTTATCTTATGTTGACCCTATTCAGGGCGAGGACTGGATGTAAAAAAAAGCACATCAGTGCTTATCTATTATCCTCGTAAATAAAGAATTTTGTCTTGTCTTGTCTTCTCTCTCTCTCTCTGTCTCTCTCTTTTCCCGATTAATCTATCTATTTATCTATCTGTCCGCCTGTCTGTCTATATATCTATCTATTTGTTTATCTGCCCATTTAAAACGCTTCACCGTTAAGGTAGGCAACACCAATGTGCACGGTTCTTCTTCATTTCACCAGTTCATTTAACATCTTTTTTTTTTATTTTAGGTGTTATAAACGATAAACAATGAAAAGATCAGACACACATTAACGTGTTCGTCCACCTGTTCATCCCATTGTACAGAACCAGTGTGCTGACATCCAGCCCTTCAAAAGAATCTGGCAACTTCAGTCTGTGCAACGACAGCGTTGGCAATGCATGGAATAGACATATATTTGCTTACATTTTGATCGGTTTCCATACAAATACCATTCTCTTGATAAATCTTGGTTAAGACTGGACTAGAATAGAAGATCATGCAAAGAAACAGATCCCTTGCGGACACACATCACACCACTAGAAATGTAGCGTTCCATGTTGTTTGACCCTATCTTGGTAATATCGTAGCATTATTTACGTAGCTTAAAGTCTCACTGAGTGACTGGGAATGGGTTGAAATATACACAGAGGTGCGCTCTGAACATAACATTCTGATCTGACCGAGGCCTCTCTAGTGAGGATTGAACCTTGGAGTCCTGCATCAAGACAATAAGACATGGTCCATTCACCTCTGCGAGCTTTCATCTTCAGTAATCTGGAAATAGAGACAATGACCTCGTCGGTCAAAATGCTTTGAATCGGCGAACAATCAGCTTAAACGTGTGCTAAGAAATCTGGAATTAAACAGGAACAGATCTCTCTCTCTCTCTCTCTCTCTCTCTCTCTCTCTCTCTCTCTCTCTCTCTCTCTCTCTCTCTCTCTCTCTCTCTCTCTCTTCCCTCCCTCTCTCTCTCTCTCTCTCTCTTTTCTCTTATTACAGTTTTGTGTCTTCTTATTATCATTATTGTCTTCTTCTCTTTTTTTTTCCCCTGTATATGTGTGTGTGCTCTGTGCAAGCGTTGCTCACCGTGAAGGCCCTTCTGGGGACCGATGGTGGTTCAGTCCAGACCCCTGAGCACGTTAAATCCAACCTGTAGATCCCCAAAGTGAGGTGACTGCAGGCGGAACCTGAAACAACATTCCAAAGGAATTTAAAACAAATTCGCCAGTAAACGCGGACAATCAAACGACAAGACAAAACACGACGCTTTTTTTGACCTCTTACGTCTTCTTCAGGCAAGATAAACAACATTCAGAACAATGAAAACGAAGAAAAGACTTATCTTGTCAATTTTTGGCGCAAAATGGGTGTTGAATCATTTATCTGCCCAAATCCTACGTCCATCTTGCGAAGAAGAAGACCTACGAGGTCGAAACGCGTCGTGTTTTATCTCTTCTTATTTGTTTTGCCCTGTTAACCGGCGGATTTACTTTAGATTCCTCCTATTTTTTTGTTTTGTTTTGTTTTGTTCCTAAACCAAGTTAGTCCCCGATTTTAAAAAAAAGTCAAATCATGCATCCATGAGTCTTGTCCGGTTCACCTTCTTCGTCTTCTCAAGAAGATACTCCATGATGATGATGATGATGACGACGACGACTACGATGACAACGTCGACGATGACGACATGGACTATGATGATGATGATGGTGATGATGATGATGATGATGATGATGGTGATGATGATGATGATGATGATGATGATGATGATGATTGCCCTTCAGATCTACGTCGACGGGACGTTCTACGGATCGCGCACTGTGCCCTTGTCCGTCAGTGATGTCGCCAAGGTCACCTTCAATCTTGATGTTCAAGTCCGCTATCTCAACGTGTGGTGTTAGAGAGAATAAAAGGTTGGGGGGGGGGGGGGGGGGGGGGGGGGGGGGGGGGGGGACTAGACTGCTGCGTGGACAAATGAGCAACCAGGAACGCTCAAACAACACGTTGAACGCCATGGCCGAAACGTGTTGGTTCTGTGTTGTCAGGTCTGCGTTCCAGTCGATGGACGGTCAAGTAACATACATTTCATTCTTATTGTCCAGCTACTGCCTGGACTCACTCTCCATTCAGCTTAGCTCTGGAGTTGCACTGACCAGGTATGTCATGTAGGCCTGCTGATGGAAGGACAATCTGATCATTTTTCCTCGGACACCCTTCGCTCCCTCCATTCCACTTACACCTCGCCCCTGCCTGGATAGACACACCCAGCAAGCACTCTCCAGCCATCCCGGACTTGAGCTAGTTGCTCCACTTGTCACCCAGGCGGGGCATGTCATCTTCATGTCTGCCTCGAGATCACGACATGTACTTCTTGGATAAACCTTTTTTTTTCCCATCACTTCGAAATCCAGGAGAAGGCACGCCTTGAGGTATTGAATGCCAAGCTTGAGGAGCGTGTGGCTGATCCACCTCCGTTGTCTTTGGAGGAACTCTTCTTCTGCAGGCTGCTGTTGCTTGGCTCCCACAGCTCTTCATCAGGTCATCATCAATCTGGAAAGAAAACCTTCACTGACCCGAACTGATCCCGAACTCCAAGGACACCAATAGAATAAAGCGGTAAGCAAAGATGAAATAATCGAAAAACAAGACTATCATGTGTTAGGTCGAGTCTGGGATTTGCTGTTATATCCCAGTCGTTGATTTTTGATGATCTTCATTTCTGTTTAGTCTTTGATGTTCTTATCATATATATATATATATATATATATATATATATATATATATATATATATATAAATACATTAAAAGGAAACACAAACGCACTTAATGTCATAATATTTTGCCAAATTTTCGGCCGTATATATATATATATAAGTTTTAGAACTTAATTTAATTATAGGATTTTGTTATTCAGCAGCAGTGATTATCGCATTTGTTGTTATTGTTGTTTACAATCGACTTTGTCAGAAGATCATGATGCGAAGCTGGTTTTGATATTTACATCGACTTTTCATTATCACTTTAATGACACTCACTCGAGTGATTTTCAATTGATTTTTTTTGTAGATATACGTCACTGAACTTATCAGCACGTTATGTTTATTCTTTTTCTTGTCTTATTGTGCACTTAATGACTTTGAGATATTATTTTGTACTAGCATTGGTGTTATTCATCATCACTTTTCAATGTTATTTTTTGGTATGACATAGTTTTCTTCTATGGCTACTGGTCTGCACGTTGAAGAGGGGGGGGGGCGATGAGAGAGAGAGAGAGAGAGAGAGAGAGAGAGAGAGAGAGAGAGAGAGAGAGAGAGAGAGAGAGAGAGAGAGAGAGAGCAGTAGTACGTACGGTTTTATATTCAGGCACGCATAATAATGATTTCAGTGTTACTCTTTGTATGTCGACCAATATTCAAACGTCTAAAGTGCTTTACGCTTATACAAAATGAAACATCCTTGTGCCGTTGATGCTCATTACCTCGGACCTACTGCCACTATCTACTCAAGTCCAAGTGGGATCAGTAAATCTTTTCAATACAGAGGCTTATATTTTTAGTCTCTACTTCGATTCAAATTTCTTGAAATCCATTTTTTTTTTTGTAACGATTCTACCATTGAGCACGTTATTTTCAATACTTTCGTCAATAAAGATCACACTGGTGTAAATCTACATTCCTAAGGAAGCAAATAAAAGAAACCGAGCAACCTCTTGACAACTTGACCTTGACTGCTCCCTGTGGATTGCTGGCGCCAGGGCTGCGGCGGGACGTGGGCCGCGGTGTGGCTGTGGCTGGAGGGTTGGGAATGAGCGGCGTGGGTGCACTGCCGCTGAGGTGGCACACGAGATGGAACAGGAAAAAAAAAAAGAAACCGACCAATCTAACAACAGAAGAAGTAGTGGAGAAAATGTAACTCGTATTAGTGGTGACTATATTAACATTGTGACCATTGCTAAAACTGTAATGAGTCGATGGTACGTTTTATTTCCATTTAGTAGGGTCCTATGTCCTCCCCCACCTATTTATCCTCCATTTTGAGCCTCCTAGGTACATCTCTAAACATGCTGGACTTGTGCTCATCTTGTACTTCCGCTGTATGTCCATACCTTTCCCGGGTCAACGTAGGGTCTTCTGAGACTTGGACATTCTGCACAGTTAACCATGGTCCCAAACCCATGGCCATGAAGAGGATGACAACTCAAACTGTTTGTCGCAATGTTTTTAAGTCTCATGCTTTAAATCTCGCTCTCGTAATCTCTTCTCTCTCTCTCTCTCTCTTCTCTCTCTCTCTCTCTCTCTCTCTCTCTCTCTCTCTCTCTCTCTCTCTCTCTCTCTCTCTCTCTCTCTCTGTGCAGGATTGTTTAGCCACAATATATGCTCTCTGTCTTGCAAAGATTTACTTTGGATATTTATTTTTTGAGTTTTCTCTGAAGCAATTAGTCTCTTCTATACATACACTACAAACAGTTTCTTTCACTGAAGCAACCAGTCTTCCATACATGCACTACAAACTGTGTTGTTTCCCTCTCTGAAACAATCAGACTTCTATACATGCACTAAAAACTTTTTTTTTACTCTCTGAAACAAAGTTTCCCTCTCTGAAACAATCAGACTTCTATACATGCACTAAAAACTTTTTTTACTCTCTGAAACAATCAGTCTTCTATACATGGAATACAAACTGTTTCACTCTCTAAAACAATCAATCAATCTCCTATACATGCACTGCAAACTATTTCACTCTCTGAAACAGTTAGTCTTCTACACACGCTCTGCAAACTATTTCACTCTCTGAAACAATTAGTCTTCTACACACACGCTCTGCAAACTATTTCACTCTCTGAAACAGTTAGTCTTCTACACACGCACCGCAAACTATTTCACTCTCTGAAACAACCAGTCCTCTACGCTCGTATTCACGCACTACACACTGTTTCCCTCTCTAAAACAATCAGTCTACTATACACGTACAGCAAACTGTTCTCTCTCTCTGAAACAATCAGTCTTCTATGCATGCACTAGAAGCTGTTTCACTCTCTGAAACAATCACTCTTCTACACATGCACTACAAACTCTGTTTCACTCTCTGAAACTATCAGTCTTCTATACATGCACAACAAACTCTCTCTCTCTTGACTTTCACCCAATTCAACAACTCTAAGGCGCCCCAAATAATGACTGGTATTAATGGTTATTCTCTTAGAACAATGATCTCTTATTGTTCTCGGTGCAACATTAAAAGCTCTTCCGCCCTAAAAAATACCCCGCAAAAACCAGTAAATCATATAACTGAAGGGGGGGGGGGGGGGGGGGGAGGCGAAGGTATTAATATAAATCATTCCTTTCTTTCAAATGTCTTGTGCCAAAACTGAAGCGCGTCCCTCGGTTCATTCACATTATTTCACAGGTGCTAATTTCACACAAGATGGCACTGATTGCCACAGCCTTTCGTATCTATATCCACAGCATAGACGGTACATACAAGACAACAGCCAGTTTCAACATTAACATAGCCAAGGTGAAGGCGAGCATCGTTCACATTAGCAGTCACTGTCACAGTAGGACAATACGAACAGTCCACAAGTTGGGTGGCAAATAATATGCAATGTCGTTGCCACCACAGCGCGGATGAATACATGAATAGTCCACTAAAATAATGAGGATCTAGATAGTTGTCTTCAACATGGTCGCATCCACGACACTGGTGCGGTGACGAACACTTCAACAGAACGAAACGTACAGATGAACACTTAAGATGAGACGCCGGGTAGTGCTCTTCCTTGAGACTCACTGTAGGCACACTTTGGTCATACACCGCTAAAGAAAATAGTTCAGTTCCACACTTCGATACTTCACGAGATGGGATGTATTGACGCACGGATGCTGTACGTAAGGGCGAGCTTGACAGAAATGCACCTTGCTTCAGAAGTATTCAAACACAGGTCAGGTAAACAAGCAGGCGAACTAGCTTTACTCTCAGGTCAGTGAGGACAGGCTCAGCATAATCTTACTGTGATGATGTAAAAATCCATGAGT
>JADBJO010003451.1:77500-85000 GCA_016801955.1 Conus betulinus | reverse complement strand
ACATGTTTAACATTTTAGTAGATATTTTATGTTTCTTTAGGATTTCCCATAGCTTATCCCTGTTGACTGTGTCGAACGCTTTTTGATAGTCAATGAATGCTACATATAATTTACTTCTTCTTCTTCTGCCATATAAGAAGTTACTTATCATAGATACCAGAGTGTAAATATGGTCTATGGTAGAGAATTTTTTTTTTCTAAATCCTACTTGCTCTTTGCTTATTTTACTCTCTTCCTCTGCCCAACTGTATAGTCTTCTATTTATTATAGATGTGAAGATTTTACTTAAGATACATAACAGGGAAATACCTCTATAATTTCCTGGGATTTGTTTATCACCTTTCTTGAAAAGAGGCACTATTACAGCTTTTGTCCATTCTATGGGGAAATAACTATCTTGGAATATTTTATTAGATAATTTTATTAAGTATGGAGGTGTGTGTTGTTCTGTGGTCTTGAAAAATTCAGGTGGTATTCCATCTAGTTCAGATGCTTTACCTTTTTTCAATTTCTTTATTGCTAGACTTATTTCAGTATTAGTTATCTCTTCATCTAATTCTTGTATATGGATTTCCTCTTCTTCCTCAATGTTATGTTGCACCCTTTCATTGTTGTCTTCCACTTCAGGTATTTGTGGGATTAGAACACTCTCGAAATGTTCTCGCCATTGTGTAATACTTATTGATGGTAATGTAATCTTTTTTTTTTTTTTAGTGCTTTTTATAATGTTCCAAAACATCTTACTATCTTTTTGGTTTTGTATGAGTGTCTCGTATGTTTGTTTTTATTATATTGTTTTTTTCTTCTCTCTGATTGTTTCTTTATATATTGTTCTTTTGTAGGTATATAACTTATTTCTTCTTATTTCTTTTTTCATATAAAGTTTGGTTTTTGAATTTATTGGTATGTGTCAATGTACATAATGCGTGTCTGGCATCTATCTTCTTGTCTTTACATTCCTGATCATACCATCCATTTGTTGTTTTGATATCCCCTCCTATACTTATATTTACATACATACATTTACCAGCCTCTTTTAATAGTTTATTGAAGTTGTCTATACTTAAATCTATATCAGTGTCTGTCCCCTCTGTAATCTGTTCTAGTAATGTATTAGATCTCTCAGTTTCCATTTGCTGTAAATATTCTTGTTGTTTTGCAGGGTTCCATCTAATTTTTTTTTACAAATTTTCTCCTAACGTTGTCTTCCTGGGGATCTGGCAATGTGCTCTGTATTACCATGTTAATTGGCATATGATGAGATTCAATTTTTTTTATCAATAACAGTTTTTTTTACATTACCAAGCAACTCAATAGAACATACATAATAATCGATTGTACTATTCCCCCTTTCAGAATAGAACGTGTATGCACCGTCAAAGTTCTCTGCAATGAGTCCATTTAGTGGAGTTAATTTAAATGTTGTACAAAATTCTATTAATTTTTTCCCGAAACCATTTATAAAGAGTCCATTGACCTTTGTGCACACACATCCTGATCATTGTTCAATGTGTCATTATCATCATTTACACACAGACCCCACTCCCCTATACGTGAATTGAAGTCTCCTCCAATAATATATATATATATATATATATATATATATATATATATATATTCAATATTCAGTCCAAATAAATTGCTGGACACCACTCCTCCCAAATATACTTCTGGGGTAAAAACTTGGAGTAAAATAAAAAACACAGAAGTAACCAGTTTCATTTTAAATTGTATATTCTCCAATAAAATTTTCTCTTAAAAAGCTTCTTCAGCACTGGCCAGTGCTGAAGAAGCTTTTTAAGCGAAAATTTTATTGGAGAATATACAATTTAAAATGAAACTGGTTACTTCTGTGTTTTTTATTTTACTCCAAGTATATATATATATATATATATATATATATATATATATATATATATATATATATTCTGTTAAAAATAGTATGATAAAAGGAAGTTTTATATATATATATATATATATATATATAGAGAGAGAGAGAGAGAGAGAGAGAGAGAGAGAGAGACAGAGAGAGAGAGAGAGTGCGCGCGCGCGCCCACGCGCCGTTTGTGTTTAGCAGTATATGTTTGGTTGTGAATAATGCAAGGCTTGTTGCAGCCTGATTTGTCCAACGTATTTCTCAGACTCTAGGACACGAATTCATCATACCTGATGCATTTAAACTGACGCGCTTGTTGCAGACTGATTTGTCCCTGAAACGTCCAAACGTTTTCATCAGACTCTAGGACACGAATTCATCATACCTGATCTCTAAACTCTCTCTCTCTCTCTCTCTCTCTCTCTCTCTCTCTCTCTCTCTCTCTCTCTCTCTCTCTCAAGTGAAAATATTTGTGTTTATCTTGGTTTGTTTCCTTGAATGATTTCCACTTAATTGTTTGCTTGTGTGTTTCTGAATACAAGTTACTTCCTTTCGCCGATGACCCATAGTCATCTTTATTTCATTTTGAGCAAACGTGTACCTATTGTATACAGGTCAGGCCTTACAATTAAAAAAAAAAATAAATCTCTCTCTCTCTCTCTCTCTCTCTGAATTCAGAGTTCTCTCCCTCTGTGTGTGTGTGTGTGTGTGTGTGTGTGTGTGTGTGTGTGTAAATTCAGAGTTTTTTTTCTCTCTGTGTGTGTGTGTGTGTGTGCGCGCGCGCGCGCCAATTATGTCTTAGACGTGTCACATCCAAACCTGCCCTGTATGTGACGTAGGACAAATCTGGGTCTGTAGACAAATTGGGCTGCAACGAGTCAGGCTTTGTATTCAAAAGCTGCACACGACTATTGGCTTTAGAACACTGCCTCAGGCGGGGAGAGCCGTCTCACAGACGCTGTAGTCCAGCACAGAATGTCAAGTATCATGATGGTCGGCGGATCCGTTCTTTCACGCTTCTACTACAACTCAACCCCTCTCTGGTTGTTTCCTCTTTGTTCTGATCTTTTCTGACGTCACGACGGCTCGGACGTCGTCTTCAGCGACAATCTCGTCTCTATGGAAATCCGAGAAGCGGCGAACCATTACCTCTGCTGTGATGACCACCACGGCAGTATCTGATATCCAGTGTGGTCGGCTGTGTTGGCACATGAGGAGCTGTAATTCTGCAGCCTTTGATTCTGCAGCCAGCACCTGCTTCCTGCAGCCCACTCACAGAGCCTTTGTTGAAGGAGGTGCAGGACCACCTCTCAAAGTCTTCACCACAGGTAACAAGATCCCTGCTGTATCGTGTGGATGGCAGTTAGGCGTGCTATCTGTATATCATGTATTCATTATAAACAGAATATGCACATCTTCAAGTCTGTATCAGTCTAAGAGTTCTTTGAAATAAACAATTTGTTATTACTGAAGGTTGACGGCTAAGAGTTTTGTTTCTCTCTCTCTCTTTTTATGAAACTCAATTAGTCTTAGCTGAGTTAAGCTAAAACCCATTATATCCTGATTCTGTAAGAATATTCAACGAAATGATAGTGAAAATGACCTCATTAACGTTAAGTTTTCCTTGAAACTGGTGCTTAGTTGTTGTGGCGAAGCTTGCAAAGGAAAGTTGTTTGATTAGAGTAGAGAAAACCAACGAACGCCCGCCATTTGCAGACAATGTTTTGTTTTATATAAGACTTCTTAAGGTAAATCTATGGATGAAATGAAACAATAGAAACACAATACTTAAAACACAGGCGTCTTACTTTAATTAAAAGCTGCAGAGAGTTCACATTGTACACATTTTCCGATAAAACAAAAGCTTTCATCTTTTGCTGCAACACTAGTTCACAAAAATCGCGCGCGCGCACACACACACACACACACACACACACACACACACACACACACACACACACACACACACACGCACGCAGGCACGCACGCACGCACGTACGCACACACGCACGTACGTACGCACGCACGCACGCTCACACACACACACACACACACACACACACACACACACACACACACACACACACACACATTGCATGTTATACAGTGATCCCCAGTGTAATTATATACCCATTTTGTCAATAGTCCCCCTACTTTGCAAGAGCTTAAAGACAGTGTCTCAGCTCTTGGTACAAAGAAAACATCAGTTGGTATGGGCGCGATTTCTAAACATTTATTGAAACATTTGTTTCAAAAACTGGGTGAAACTGTTGTTTGTGGTGTTTTTTTTTTAAATGCTGGGTCCAGAACATTATTCCACGAATATCGAAACACTAGACTGTGGAACCAAGGCCAACACAGGGAGAACCGAAAAGTGATGAAAATAATTACAGACAAATGGCACTGACCTCTCACACTGAATAACCAATGTAAAAATTGTTTTAAGCAGACTAATACACTACTGTGATAAAAAAAAAAATCGAATAATTCCAATAAACCAAGCTCGATTTCGAAAAAGCAGAGCAACGGTTCACTATGACTACTCAAATAAAACGCCACAGTTTGCCCACAGATAGAATGTATTGGCCATAGATAGATAGATAGATAGATAGGCCACAGATAGAATGGTATTGGCCATATTTAGATGGATAGATAGATAGATAGATATACAAGCATACGATCATATGAGGCATGATAGATTCTATGTAAATTGAAATCTATTGGATTGCCGGGAAATATGTATTATTATGTTAAGAATTTCCTCACAGAAAGAAGCACACAGGCTAGAGTTAGAAATCCCTACCCCACATTAAGATTTCAAAGAACGGGCATTCCACAAGGATCGGTATATTGCTCCTCACCTATTCAACAGTTTGCTTTATGATCTCCCAAAAAAGTTTACCAAGCAATGATATCGTTGTACAGTATGTTGATGACATCTGCATGTAGATGAAACTAAACATGGAAAAGGAGAAAAAGTCTAAAAGAGAGCTCAGTTTCTATAGAAAATTTTTCAACTTGAATTTAATACGTTCTGTGGCTACTTTACTGCCAATGAATTATCATTGTCCACTGAGAAGACAAGTTTGCTTCTTTTTTTTTTATTAACGGGGCATATCCCCCACCTCCCCCTCCCCCATATTGCTCTCATTGTGAATCAATGACGATGTTCTATAACTATAAATAGGTCGTACGATTTTTGTATGGATACCTTACCTCAAAAATGACTTGGAATTATCATACTGAATATCTGCCAACGAAAGCCAGGAAAAGTTGGGGTTTTTTTTTAGTAAGAAGCAAACAATACTGGAGCCAAGATGTTAAAGTATTAAAACAACTTTCAATTGTCTTCTACCCTCCAGGCTGACTTATGGTCGAGAGATAAATTTTGTGTTCCCAAATAAAAAGTGCAAAGTTTAGATTGTAAGGCATTCTGGCCTGCTCTTGGTGTATCGTTTTATGCATCAACTAAGGCTACGTATAGGGAAGTAGGAGTTCTACCTTTGGGATGAATATCGACTACCTGCTTTTGCAAAATATGCTCTACGTGGCGCAGAAAACAGCAATGTTGAAACTGAAGTTAGTTCAAGATCTGATACAGATTTTCCGAAACGAACAATAACGACAACAACAACAACAACAACAACAACATCAACGCAGCCTTTCCCTACTTCGAATGGCACTTACACTTATGACTTATTCCAGTTATCAGAAGGAGATTTGAATGAAATGGTAAAGTATGAAACAAAATTTCTCCTTCGCCCAGCAAGGAAATCCCAAGTATTAAATTCTTCTATCAATCACTCATCCTTACGAGAAAAAAAAAAAGTAACAATGGCAATATTTTTGTTCTTCAGTAAAAGATCATATAAACACTCACTACCCTGATCATCTAAACGTTTACATGGATGGATCTCTTTCAGACATCTAAAGGTTTACATGGATGGATCTCTTTCAGACATCTAAACGTTTACACGGATGGATCTCTTTCATACATCTAAAGGTTTACACGGATGGATCTCTTTCAGACATTTAGATGTTTACACGGATGGATCTCTTTCAGACATCTAAAAGTCTGCACGGATGAATCTCTTTCAGATATCTAAATGTTTACATGGGTGGATCTCTTTCAGACATCTAAAAGTTTACACGATGGATCTCTTTCAGACATCTTTAAAAAAAATACACGGATGGATCTCTTTCAGACATCTAAACGTTTACACGGATGGACCTCTTTCAGACATCTAAAAGTTTACACGGGTGGATCTCTTTCAGACATCTAAAAAAGTTACACGGGTGGATCTCTTTCAGACATCTAAAAGCTTTCACGGATGGATCTCTTTCAGACATCTTAATGTTTACACGGATGGATCTCTTTCAGACAACCTTGAAGCGGAAGTAGCTTTGAGTATTCCTGCTTTAGAAGTGGACAAATTTTTTATGTTGAATGAAATGAAGCTACTTTCCCAGCAGAGCTCACTGCCATTCTTATGGCCCAGTGTTCTCTACTTGATTTCCCTAAACAAGTAATTCAAGTGCATTCTTTCCCGTGTTGATTCAAAGACAGTTTTATATGCACTCAGTGAATCAAAGTCTACTGTCACACAACGTCTTCTTGTTGAAATCAAGTATTTCACATATTTCCTACTATTGAAGGGGTATTTGTATTACACGCTGCTGGGTGGTTGGCCACCCATTGTGGAAAGCATCGTAATGAGAGCTGATAGACTGTCTAACAGTGGTGTGAAACAGGCTGACCTTCCATACAGCTTAAATATTCCTCTGTCTCTTCTGGTGGAATACAGATTATTATAAAATGCTCGTTGGATGCACTTCAGGTAAAAGCCAGAAGATTGTGGGTACTTGGTAAAAGTCAGCCATAACGGTATGATACTGAAGTAAGAACTCGTAATGGTTTATATCATGTAAGGTCAGTGATCTCTTTGACATACAGACAGTAACTTGATGCTTTGACAACAAAATTTCCTAATGACGTGTACACACTTATGGTGAAAAGGTATCAAATTTGCATGTGGTTCTCAAAGGTAAGCAGTTGAAATATATTTTTCTGCTTCTTCGGATGAAATTTTGAATACTTCCTCACTAACATGAGACATTGGATTAGCATTAACTCGGAGTTCGATATTTACTGACCTGTCATGAAGTACAGTTGTATTTTTTTTTAATTTAATACAACGTGGATGTTTTTTAAATTGTTACTAGGCCATTTTTTAATTGTTGCTTCTTTAGTTTTTGTTGTTTTTTGTCTCAGATCACACAACGTGAATAGAAATGCACGCGCACACACTTTTAAGCACGTACACACGCAGGAATGTGAGGATGCCTGACTGTGTGCACAAGCTTACGAAAGCATGCGCTTGTAACCTCACACACACACACACACACACACACACACACACACACACACACACACACACACGCATGCACACACGCGTGCGCGCGCACACACATACACACACTCACACACACACACACACACACACACACACACACACACACACACACACACACACACACACACACACATGCGAACACTGCCACAAGTGTATATTCGAGCATCCAGACGTACTAACCTATTCGTATATCAATTGACAGGTACTTAC
>JADBJO010003451.1:45000-72500 GCA_016801955.1 Conus betulinus | reverse complement strand
GGGGTGAGCTGTGCTCAATGGCGGAAGCAGACGTGTTTTCGTTCGGCGCTGTCAGTAGTTAATGATTTTAGTTAATTTCTGAAGCTGACGAGGTACCAAGATGCTTCCAGAGTGACAGCAGACTTACTGCCAACACCCACAACCATTTTGGATCCTTAAATTGTGATGTATCAGTGATTTTTTTGTGTGAAAACATGTGGAATAGTAACTTTATTTACTTCTGACGTCACATGGCCCGGCGCGGTAAACGTAAAAATAGAAAGGATACAGACTCTTCTCAGTCAGGTTCCAGTGTTTCTGACTTGTCATTACTGAAGGACAGTGACAGGAAAGACGGGCAGGCAAGTTCTAAGAAGCAAAAGGCACTGTCGAGTTCGCAATTGGATCTGTCTCAATCTATTTGTCAAGAAGAAGAAGATACCATGGCAGCTCGAGAGGAGAAGGGAGAGAGCTCGTTTAAGACGGACTGTAACATGTCAGACACGGTTTTTTCCCCCTGATCAGTCTCCAATCACCCTTGCAGATGTTATGGAGAAATTGTGTAAGATAGACAGAGAAGTCGCGAAACTGACACTTACCGTTGACGAACTCCGTGGTGGCCGTCTTCGAAGTTCGAGAAGAAAATAAAGAACTACGAAAGGAGGTGACGGAAGTCAAAGAGAGGGAAGAGGCTTTACGACAGCAACTGACCGAGGCGAGACATCTGGCGGAGGTAGCTGATCGACGAGCGGAGGACCTCGCGGCATACGTCAGACGCAACAATATGCGTATCTACGGGGTGGCGGAGAGCAGTGCCGAGTCTCAGCAGCAATGTGAGGACAAGGTGCTAGCTCTCTTCCGAGACAAGCTGAGCCTGAACGTAGACCGGGACGACATCGAAGCTGTCCATCGGGTTGGTCAGAGACGATCCGGACCTTCTGTCTCTTCCAGTGATGTCAAGCCTAGAGGTATTGTCATTCGATTTATTTCACGCCGTGTTCGTGATTCTGTTCTTTATGCAAGAAAAGGGCTGAAGGGCACAAAAGTAGTCTTCGTCGAAGATCTGACACCAAGGGCGTACTCTCTCATGTGTACAGTCAGAAGTGACACATCGGTGTGTGCACAGGCATGGACGAGAAATGGACAGGTCATTATGAAGACACACAGCGGAAAGATCGTCCATGTTCAGTCCATTGCAGACCTTAAAAACCAGATCAACGTGCTGTGTGGTCAAAACGCCAGTAGATTAAGCCTAGCTTAAACATAAACATAAATAGATAACATACCTAGCCCGAACGCGGATTTTTGTTTTGATTTATGTCGTCTGCTATATTTTCCAAAGTAGTTGCTTTTGGGCCTACTCCTTACAAAGCCTAGCCTAGCACAGTCTAGATGTTTGTATAGATATGTCACCTTCTTTTCAAAGCCGTACAATGACCTTTTTCTCTTTATTTATATTCATTCATTCTTCTTTGATTTTTTTTTTTTTTTTTTTTTTTTTTTCATATTCTTCATCTGTAAATTTTGTACATGATCTTTTGAGCCTATAGCTGAGATTGAGGTCGACCTTGGCCAAGTAACCTTGCACTATGCAAATTAAAAGCCTTAGCCAATGAGGTGTCAGTGAACCTTGAACCTTGATCTAACAATCTGGACTGGTAATTTTGGTGCTGTCTTGGAACTGTGTTATACTTTACATGGTGGGTGGTGTGTTTTTTTTTTTTTTTTTTTTTTTTCGTTTGGAATGTAAATTTACTCTATTATGTCTTTAAAGATATCTTACTGCTACAATTGATAAATAGTTAGAACTCAGCCTCTCAAAGATTGTTCCAAGGCTGTTTTTTCCCCTCTGTCTAAGGTTGTTTACTCCACTTCCCGTTCCACTTTGTGTTTTTATCACGTGACTGAAGCAGTCTCATGGCTAACTCTGCTGTGTTGTTACGACTTGATCTTGATTTCTTTACGCTGCTACATCCAGTAGTCTGGCACTAGCGCAGCGGTCGGTATTACTGACAGGTGCATAGCATAGTATAGCATGATAAGGCATAGTAGGCTCAAAATCATCTTTGGCCCTCAATTTGAGTTTTTGTGTGTGTGTAGTGTAGTTGCCAGTTTCGTTTTTAACCCGAGGATTCCTTGGTTTTTGTGTCAACTACTTTTTCTTAGTTTTGGCTCTCCGAAATTTATGGAGAAGATATACTTTCTCAGAGATTTATCTAATTGATTCTTAAAGGCATTTAATACAACAAGTTAACTTGCTGGGTGCATTTCTGTGGTCGGCGTTGACATCAGCTCTGGACATCTGCCCAGCATCTTTTGAGTCCGAGCTTGATTCTGGATGCATGTGCGCACAGACTGGTCCTCAGTTTGTGCTCACGTTCGAGGGAGTGGGAAGATTGTGGTAATTTGTTTGTAGCATCTTTCTTTTGCTTTGACTAATTCATGTCAGAAACGAGTCAGGTGTTTTTTTTTTTTTTTTTTTTTTTTTTTTTTTTGTTGTTTTTTTTAAAGTCTGATACAAAGTAGACTCAATTGTGTAAGTGGTGTGAAGGCAGTAGACCCCCGGATAATACCGTGTCAATGTGTTGTAAGTATTCCTTTTATTACTTTGTTATACTTGTGTTGATGCTTGTTGAGTGTGTGTCGTGTGTTGTGCTGTGAAGCTGAAAGTTGTGGAGAGTGGGCTATGGGGAAATGGTTTGTCAAGACCAGTCAAGGAAATTATATGATTCTCTTTGTCAAGGTCTTTGTCATGGATCTGTCAAAATATCTAGTGTTTCTTTTCTAATGTTATGCTTTTGCTTCCGAAATGATGTTGACCAAAGATTCTTTTAAAATTTGTACGTACAATTGTAATGGGCTTAATAACTCTTGTAAAAGAAAGGATGTTTTTGATTTTCTCTCCGAAGAAAGAAGCCCATATCTATTGTCTCCAAGAAACTCACATGACTCTTCAGAATGAAAACTTTATTAGAACCAGTTGGGGTTATAATGTTTGGCTCAGTGGGTCAGAAACTAATAGAAATGGTGTTGCTGTTTTATTCAATAATAACTTTGAATACAAAGTTTTTGATGTTATTAGAGACCAAGAGGGATGCTATGTCATCATGAATATTGAAATCCTCAAGACAAAGTTAACTTTGGTCAACCTATATGGGCCCAGCAGTGGTGATAACCCTGATTTTTTTGAAAGAATTTCAGAACTTATTGAAAACATTGGGAATGAGCATGTCATTGTTGCAGGGGATTGGAATTGTTTTTTGAATGCGGAACTTGATGTTCGTAATTACGCTAGTACAGAGAGGCGTCCAAGAACACGGAGAAAAGATAAATGATATTATGACTCAACACAGTCTTTTAGATATTTTTAGAGAAATGTATCCTGATAAACGGAAATACACATGGCGCAAATTTAACTCCGTTAAACAAGCAAGGCTCGACTACTTTCTGATAAGCGATCAACTTTCAGCTAAAGTCAATGATATCCCATGTTGAGCCTGGGTATAGATCTGATCATTCTTTTGTGACATTAGCATTGAAAAAGGAAGAATTTAAGCGAGATAGACCCTTCTGGAAATTCAATAATAGCTTACTAAAAGATAAAAAGTATATTCAAGAAATTAAGACAGTCATAACTGATGTTAAGAAAACAATATGCAGTGCCTGTTTATGACTTTGAAAATATCGACAGTATCTCATCTGAAGACTTGGCCTTTCAGATTGTGACCAGCTCTCTTT
The DNA here is from genome assembly GCA_016801955.1 of Conus betulinus. Lineage (NCBI taxonomy): Eukaryota > Metazoa > Mollusca > Gastropoda > Neogastropoda > Conidae > Conus > Conus betulinus. The sequence continues at coordinate 68,783 of JADBJO010003451.1, read as the reverse complement.
TGAAACACACTCTTACTTGAAATAAGAGGAAAAACTATATCATACTCTACTTTTAAAAAGAAAGAAGATAATAAACATGAAGTTGATCTTGAAAAAAGAATTAGTCAGCTGGAATCAAATCTCCAAGGAGAAAATATTGCCCTACTGGAAGATCTCAAGGTAGAATTACAAGAATTAAGAGACAAAAGAATTCAAGGCATGGCTGTTAGATCAAAGGCTCACTGGATCTGTAAAGGAGAAAAAGTTAATAGATATTTCTGTAATATGGAAAATAGAAACTATTTAGACAAAACTATGCCTTATCTAGAAAAAAATGATGGAAACACTTTAACTGACCAAGAAGGCATCTTGAAAGAAGTACAGAGTTATTATGAAAAATATATATTCCCCTCAGGCTGTAACAAATTTAGACATAGACCGTGTTGATTCTCTTGAAGCTCCAGTATGAGTGAGTGATGAAGATAGTGGGAGCATCGAGGGACTGGTCACCCTTCGGGAAGCAGCTATTGTACTAAAAAATATGAAAAATTTTAAAAGCCCAGGTCCAGATGGATTTACAGTAGAATTCTACAAAAAAAATTTTCTGATTTAGGTACATTTCTGTGCGTGCGTTCTATTAATGAAGGATTCAAAACAGGCCAGTTATCTGTTACTCAACGCCAAGGCATATTACTTGCATTCCAAAAGACGGTAAGCCAAAGCGATTCATTAAAAACTGGCGTCCCCCATTTCCCTTCTAAATGTAGCATATAAGATAGCCTCTGCATGTATTGCGAATCGGCTAAAGAGCGTTTTACACAAAATTATACATGAAAGCCAAAAAGGCTTCCTAAAAGGCCGCTACATAGGAGAAAAAACATTCGCCTAATCTATGACACAGTTAATATATGCAGAAAAAAAAAAACATTCCTGGTCTGTTATTGGCTATTGATTTTGAGAAAGCGTTCGATAGTGTATCTTGGACCTTTTTACAGAAATGTTTACGATTTTTTTTTAATTTGGCCCTGATATGATTAGATGGATAAGCACTTTTTATACAAACATTTCCACATGTGTGTTTGTCAATGGCCAATATTCTTCTTGGTTCTCCATAAAAAGAGGAGTAAGACAAGGCGACCCAGCCTCACCTTACCTTTATCTCATTTGTGCTGAAATTCTATCAATCATGATGCGTACTAACACTAATATCAAAGGGCTCAACCATCAATCAATGGTAGAGAGGCTCTGATTTCTCAGTTTGCTGATGATACTACTTTACTTCTGGATGGAAATGAAAGACCATTCATTGAAGCTGTGTCAGCCTAAGTAGCTTTTTTCAAAATGTCTGGGCTAAAAATAAATTTTGATAAAAGTCAAGTAGTATGGCTTGGACGAAGAAGAAACTGTGGGACTCAGTACATGAGAGACAAAAACTCATTTTGGGACCCCGGAACATTTAAAATTTTAGGAATTAAGTTTTCAACAGATACCAACGCTATAGTTAGACTTAATTATGAGGACAAATTCAATGCCATGAAAAGAACAATGAATTATTGGAAAAAAAACGTCAACTAACACCTTTTGGGGAAATAACAGTAATTAAAACACTAGTATTTTCAAAAATTGTGCATCTCTTAATTAATCTACCAGACCCCCTGACAACTTCCTAACCTCTTAGAAAAAAGAGCTCTATTCCTTTCTTTGGAATGAAAAACAAAGTAAAATAAAAAAAAAAGTCTGTAGTGTGTAAAGAATATAGTAAAGGTGGTTTAAGAATGCTTAATATTAAATCTTTTTTGTCGGCGATGAAAATTAGTTGGTTGAAAAGACTGATGGAGGAATCCACTTGGAAAGAGTTTACTATTAATATGATACCAGAGTTAAAAATGTTACAAAACTTTGGCACTGAGTATGCAAACACTATACAACAAAGAGTTGATAATCCTTCTGGAAGGATGTATAAAAGCATTATAAGAAAATAGCTGCAAAGTCTTTTCCAGATTCAGTGATGAATTCATGTCTGAATGTATTCACTATAATCCTAATATTTTAAGAGGAAGAAAACCTGTGTTTCTTCAAGAATGGTCTGACCATGACATTTTCTTCATTAAACAATTAATTAATGATCATGATAACTTGATGAACTATAATGAGTTCTGTAACAAGTATCCAGATACAAGAACTAATTTCCTTACATACGCAGGCATTCTGAATGCGATTAGATCTTATGGTAGAAAGCGTAACATAACATTAACAAGCAGGTATAAATGCATAGACAACAAAGCATGGTTCTTTATCAAAAAAAAGCAACAAATTTGTACAAAATATATTAAATGATCATAATGTTGACCCAACTTGTGTACAAAAATGGAACAGTGTATTTGATAATTTAAATTGGGAACACATTTTTCTCACTGTTACAAAACATCTCTTGATTCACAGTTAAGATGGTTCCAAATCAGACTTATATATAGCTTCTTCCAACACAAAGATATTTATTTCTACGAAATATTATAAACTCTCCAATGTGCAACTTTTGTGAGCAAGAGGAGCAGTCGATAATTCATATGCTTTATGATTGTGAGTTGTCCAACAGTTCTGGACTCGGTTTCAATTATTACTAAGAGACAAATGCCAACACGCTGAAAACTTTCTGTTGGATAGGGAACTGATCATGTTTGGAACAAAAACAAACGTAAAGAATGATCAAGTAATGGATCTGATAATACTACTAGCAAAATTTTATATATACAAATGCAAACTACAAAATGTAAAACCAGAAATCAGGGCCTTTCTGCCTCTTTTGAAAAACAGACACATGACTGAGCAATGTGCATCGTCTATCAATGGAAACAGACATGACTTTGATGAAAAATGGTTTGTGTATCTGTCTTTGTTTAGTTAAGATTTTCTTGATTAAGCAAATATGATTAATAATCTCATTAAATGTCGAAGTGAAGATTGTTGCAACTTCTTTCCTCTGGCTGCCCATTCTGCCCTTATACTCGTAAATCGGTGACATAAAGAACTCTGTGTGTGTGTGTGTGTGTGTGTGTGTGTGTGTGTGTGTGTGTGTGTGTGTGTGTGTGTGTGTGTGTTTTTTTCCTTCAATTTCATATATGGTAAAGTTATGGATATACTATGTTACTGTCTTATCCTTGTCCCCTTTTGCCTTGATGTATTAAGAAAAAAAAAAATCTAAAAATCATTGTGAATGGATCACGAATGAAATGAAAGGTCTGAAAACAACTTTTTACTATATTACTACATTCACTATCTTTAGCTTACAGATGAACTTGAAACATTCATCCGCAGAACTGCAGATGGATGAACAAGAAATATAGATTGTTACATAAATTAATCCCAACCCAGAGAGTCCTGTTCCTGCATCGTTTAGTAAACTTTTCTATTTGTAATCTTTGTGTGATCAAGAAGAGCAGACAATTTCTCATAATTATGCTGTTTGACTGTCATATTACACACCAATTTTGACGAACTTACAGCAGTTGCTGACTCGGAAATTCACATTGTCATATTTAGTGATTGACAGAGAACTTGTATTGTTTGGTGTAAAAGCAGAATATACGGACAGACACTGTCTTTGATTTCATCATCTTATTTGCAAAATTATACTTATACAAATGTAAATTGCTAAATGCACAACCACATGTGCAAATCTCTGTTACATTGTTGAAGGATAGATATTACTTAGAGCGTTACATGGCAATTATAAATGGAACTTGTGCACAATTTGAACAAACTTGGCTTCTGAACAGTTGATTCTCCATTAGTTTGAATGTTAGAATTCAAAATAGAACCTATATATATTTCATCTGTGGGCTACCAGTAAATACCACATTCATCAAGATCTACTTCAATTGTGAGTGTTTTTTTTTTAAATGGTTGAATATTTGTGTATAATCATGCTTGACTTGTATTTGATATGGGAATACTAATGGACCCCCCACCCCATCCCATCCCTTACCCTTGCCCCCAATTCCCCCCCTCCCCCCCCCCCCCAGGTCCCTGGTTCCCCTTTTGTTTTGTGTTCAAGGATGTGTGATTGTTTGATTGCCTTTTTTGTTATGTGTGTGCGTGTGTGTGTGTGTCTGTGTATTTGTTTTTTTTTTTGTTTTGTTTTTCTTTTGTTTTGCTTTTGTAATGAATTGTTATGCAATTTATTTGTAATCTATGTGTGTTTGGAAAATGATTTGATATTAAAAAATGTTCATTAAAAAAAAAAAAAACTTTGATCTTTTTGGATTAATTTCAACGAGCTGTTCACGATCAGTGAGAAAAGAAGTAATCAATTTTAAGGCTTGATTCGATACTGTGTAACACACAAGCTTTTTCATCAGAAGGAATGGTTGATAACGTCAAATGCTTTTGCAAAATCTTCAAAAAAAATTCTAGTAAGGTTGTCATTGTTAATGTTTGCAAGACATCTATCGATGAGTTGTTTAAGAGAAGTGTAACAAGAGTGATTTTCTCTTAAACCTGATGGATGTTCATGAATGAGATCAAAATATTTTATATGAGAATACAGGTATGTTTGAACATGTTTTTCGAGTGGTTTCGACAAAAGGGATACTATTGAGATCGGTTTATTTAGAGAGGGATTGGTGACATCGCCTGTTTTATATAAAGGTATAGAGTTTAGCTTGTTTACATTTTAAGGGAACATGGCGTTTATCGATGCATGAGGTTTAAAGGTAAGTTAGTGTATCAGCAATAGCCAGTGAAGCGATTTTTTTTAGTAGTATTTTGCCATCCAGTCCATCTAAATCTCTTGTTCCAGACTGGTTTAAACGTATTAAACTATTGAATACTTCGTTAATGACAATGCTGGTATATCGAAACATGAAGAAATGTTTCCTGTAACGCATTTAGATCATTATCATTTGTTTTATCATTTACAATTATGTTTTAGTAGTATATTTGTAAAATGTGGATGATATTTCTTTATTGAATTTTGTAGTTTTTAATAGCTATTGGTCAAGGGGTTGACAGCTTTCCTAAATAAGTTCGAGTTTTGAGAATACGATACTAAATTTTGAAAACATTGTTAGTTTGTCTCGTCATGGAAGTTACTTTATTCCTTTGTTTTCTAAATGATACTTTATCCTTTAATTTGAGTATATGATCTCTTTTGTGCATCTCATTATCTATCTCTTTTGTTAACTACGGTGATTTGGATATGCTTCACTCTTTCTTACAAAGGGAGCATGTTTATTATATATATGAATCTAATGTATTTATCCAAAAATGAACAGCATCGTCAGGATTCATGATCTGATACACGTAATCAAAATCAGAGTAAAGTAAATCGTTTAGGAAAGCATTTTCATCGAGATGTGTAAAGCATCTATAACAAATTTCCTTATGTCCACACTTGGGAATTTTGGCACTTTTGTTCTTCCATGTTAGGCATACTGAAGAATGATCACTACAGTCTGTTTGTACAGAACACATTTCTACTATTTTAGCTTTTGTGTTGTAAATGTGATCAATAAGAGTGTCTGTACGTTCCATCATGCGAGTAGGACGATTGATTATTTGTTCCAAACCATACATAGTATATAAACGCGATTCCATTTTGTTCCAGGCACTGCCAAGTCTATATTAAAGTCACCAAAAAGAATAATTTCCTTCGGCTCCAAAATTGCGGCATCCATCATTAAGTCAAACCTGTCGTAGCAGTCAGTGGCTTCAGCTGAGTTTCTGTATAGGAATCCTACCATTACAGGCTTACAATGTTTGACACTCAATTCAATCCAGATGGATTCTATATTGTATTTTTCAAGATGTGTTATCCTTTTTATAGTTCATGATCTAGCACAGTATAGAAGTAATAATGTTCTTTTAGGCGCCTTGGGTCTAATCGGATTGTCTCATAGTTAGGCATGTACATATCTGAATCAGGTATCAGAGTTAACCAAGACGCTGCAATGCAAAAGGCATGAAAGTTATTCCCATTGTTATGAAGAATTGCAGCAATTTCATCCGTTTTATTTCTGGCAGTGTATGTATTTAGATATCCCAGGCGAAGTCCCCCCTGTGAAGGTCAAGTCTCTAAAGCAGATGGCATGATGATTATAAGTCAATAGATGGCATGATGATTATAAGTCAATAGATGGCGTGATAATTATAAGTCAATGGCGTATATTCAGAAACGCGCCTTACACGCAATGCTTCCGACCACAATTCGTAGGAGTCAATATACAAGTATATGCATGGTCTGGCCAACAAATTACCGATGACAATGATATTCACAAGAACTATGAAAACAGCAGTATTACATCAAACCTAACCACAAATTCAACAGACAAAACGCAATTCCATAAAAAAAAAAACGCGCCTTAAATAAACGCAAACAGAAATGAAAATGAAAAGAGAGAGCAGAGAGAGAGAGAGAGAGAGAGAGAGAGAGAGAGAGAGAGAGAGAGAGAGAGAGAGAGAGAGAGAGAGAGAGAGAGAGAGAGAGAGAGAGAGAGAGAGAGGTTAATGATAATGAGAAAAAGAAATCGCTTAGAAATATCGACTTTGCACAAAGTCACAAAACCTATTAATGTAGGACAATGCAATAGAGAATATGAACAGCTTCAAAGCGCATAAAATAGCTGGGTCTGCATGAAAAAATATCAACCAATAACAATAAGGTATGTTACATTGATCCGAGAGCCTGAAAGCATGGACCTGTCAAAGCAAGCACTTATTCACTCGTGCGCGCGCGCGCGCGCGCACACACACACACACACGCGCACACACACACACACACACACACACACACACACACACACACACACACACACACACACACACACACGCACGCACACACACACACACACGCGCGCGCACACACACACACACACACACACACACACACACACACACACACGCACACACACACACAGACACATACACGTGCGCGCGTGCAAGCTCTTGGGCCCTCACAAAGACTCATTCTCACATGCAGACGCACGCACGCACATATGCATGCACACACACACACACACACACACACACACACACACACACACACACACACACACACACACACACACTCACTCACTCACACACACACACACACACACACACACAAACACAAAACACACACACACACACACACACACACACACACACACACACACACACACACACACACACACACACACACACACACACACACACACACACACACACACACACACACACAATCACATACACAATCACTCACACACACACACACACACACACACACACACACACACACACACACACACACACATGCATGCATGCATGTACACAATCGCTCAACCATACTTTTTGCGTGCATATATTCGCACGTGGAAATGTACTCACCAAACATTAATAACTCAAATAGCGGTAAAAACGTAAAATGACGAAGAAGGTTATCAAAGTCATTGCGAGGGTGGATAGTGACTGATATGTTGATTAAACAACAGATGTGGAGCGACCTGAAAGTAAGTGTTTCGCATAGGGGTGAAAACGTGAAACGGGGGGGGGGGGGGGGGGGGGGGGGGGGGGGGGGGGGGGGGGGGGTGATATCTTATCTATCCCCGGTGTGAGGGGCTAAAACAATATAATAATAATAATGAATATTTCTATAGCGCAAATCACACACACGCACTCACACAAACTGACATCTGTGTATGACCGGGACTTGTGAATTATCAGCCGAAATAGACGGTAAAAAGATGAGTTTTTTTAGTTTCGTTTTAAAGACTGGAAAAGAGTCACAGTGCCTGATGTCGTGTGGAAGAGAATTCCAAGTTTTAGGAGCCAGGAAGGAGAAGGATCGATCCCCCCTTCTTTTGTATTTGAATCTGGGAGGAACCAGGAAACAACGAGTCAGAAGACGAGCGAAGGGTTCTAGCTGGGCAGTATGAGTTTAGAAGGTCAGACAGATAGGCTGGAGTTCCAGATCTAACAGCATTGAAACAGAGGCATGCGATTTATATGTCACCCTGGCTTTGACCGGCAACCAGTGAAGTCTGTGTAATAATAGTTGAGGGTGTTCTTTGAAGGGAGCTTTGAGGATTAGTCTAGCTGCACAGTTTTGAACGTGCTGAAGTTTTTTTGGTGAGGTAGTCGGGAAGGCCTGCTAGTAGAGAATTACAGTAATCAAAGCGCGAAAGTACGAGAGAAGTGGTGAGAGTTTTGGTTGCTTCAGTGGTAAGATGTCGGACAGCACCTATACGTCTAATTTCCAGAAAGCATATTTTACAGACATGGTTCACCTGTGCCTTCATATCAAGATCGCTGTCGATAAAGACGCAAAGGTTTTTAACCTTTTCTTAGAAGGGGATAACAGTACTGCAGATCAGAAATGAAGAATTTACAGAAAGAGCGGGTGTTTTTGCTCCTGGTGAGCTGAACAGTAAGGCTTCAGTTTTGTCATGGTTTAGCTGAAGTGCCATCCAGTCCCGAACGACGGACACACATTGAGACAATTCGCCCTTCATTGGGTCGACATCAGAGGCATTTCCCCGAGCGTCTTAGCTGGGTGTCGTCGGCAAAACATCTGGTGAGGACAGGAGTGGGTTTCAAGGATCTGAGAGAGAGGATGCGTGTACATTACAAAGAGCACAGGTCCAAGGACGGAGCCTGTGGAACCCCAGATTCCAGCTTGGCTAAACGAGATCTGACGTTGTTGACGACTGACTGGTGTCTGTCTGACAGGTATGACTTGAACCATTGAAGGGCTGTTCCTGTAACGCCGAAATAGTGCTGCAGAAACAAAAGCAATAGTCCTCCAAAGGGAAGAAAACATTATTGAAAATCACAATGCCACTCTTCTAATTTTCGGCCACGTGGCCTTTTTCAAGAGTAAATAAAAAACAAACAAAAGATGGACATCACGTAGTTGTATTCTTTTTGTTTTTTTTTTTTTTCTCTCTTGAAAAAAGCCACGTGGCGAAAATTAGAAGAGTGGCATTGTGATTTTCTATAAAACAGTATTGATTTTTAGGAGTGACTTTATAATTTCTATGAAAAACAGTGCTATGAGGTGCGTTAGAGACGAGGATGGGAAGGTATGAGTATGATTTTTCGAGCCTTATAAATCAAGAACGCCTTCTGTAGGGGACGCTAGAGGGGAGGGGGGGGGGGGGGGGGGGGGTAAAGTGGGGTAATGATCAAACGACGAAATTGGTGGAAAGGCATCTGATCTTGATTGATAGTAAGAGCGTTCACGACAGGGTTCTGATATATATCTCTGTTGCCCATAGCCTGCAGAACGCTTTTGATTTGGAAAGGAGCACTGGAAAAGTAGTTTTCAGAACGAGGACGATTGTGCCATAGCGATTTTAGATTTAGTGCTAGTCTGGAGGTGTCTCCCGCATTGGGATCGATTGCGCCACTGTATAAACTTAGATCTGAATAAAAAAAAAAAAAAAAGCAGGGAAAGTGATCAATGAAATTTTTTTTTGTGACTATCGCAAGCATCTCTTAGGTTGTTATTGACGGAATTATGGCATTATTAAAGGAGTGTTTCCTTTAGCTGGTAGGATGGAGCTGAAAGTAATGTCAGCATTGGGAAAAGTTTTTACAACATATAAGGATGAGTTCTGGCTAGGTGTATACGCGTGCGAGCGTGTGTGTGTGTGTGTGTGTGTGTGTGTGTGGGGGGGGGGGGGGGGGGGGGGGTAATCAGCTTAAAGAAACCCAAAAACATTTGTTCCTTTTCTTCCTTTTAGATTATGAAAATATGTCTTTTTTTATTTGCACTCACACGCCGTCGCAAATACCCAATAATTCTTTTGCAAGCGTTTGAGCTAATTTCTTTCGTTGTTATTGTACTGTGAGATTTGTGGAAAATGTTGATATTGTTATTTGTTGTTGTTGTTATTGTTGTTGTGGTTGCGATCGCACGTAAATGCGCCGTGCCGTCAGCAAATTAAAATCAGCAAGAAAAGGAAGGAACAAGTAGAAGAAACTATAACAATGCACCTTTCTAGAACTCGTCCAGTTGGCCAGAGAAACAACATTCTAAAGCCCAAATCAGGGACCCTCATAGTGGATAAGGAAATTCTCGAGCAGAATCTCAAGAAGACGTATTCCAGCCCTAGGAGCAAAACACGTTTTTGAGATCCAGGACCTGCAGCACCAGAAAGAAACGAGAGCCACCAACTCTGGATTTTCACCTGAACCGCTTGAAATACCTGAACCGCTGAACTTGGAAATGTCCCGATGTTCTTGAGTGACTACGCACAGTGAAAACATCAGCAGGGCAGAACTCAAAGACAGCGACTGGTGAATGTAGCTGATGGAGTGTACCTTCCAAAAGAGTAGAATTCGAGTCACATCGGCGAGTTCAGACCAATACCTGTTTGGAACATTGAAGAGAAATTCTCTGCCATGGCAGTCAGACCTGAAGATCTACCTCACAGAGAATGAGTGTTCGGATGACTCAGTCCAGACAGTAAAGTCTGGCTGTAGAGAACATGCCACTTTGATTTGGGAAACAATCCTAAGAGCTAAGACCAGGGAAAAGGGACCGACCCTACGTGGTGTGATTTGACCTGGCAAATATATCAGTTTTACCTGATATGATTCAGCGGGCCCTTGCAGTGCATCGTGCCCTAAAACATATCCAAGAAATGTGGAAAGTATTTCCATGCTTCTCTTGAGGATCTCCATGAGTGAGGATCTCAGTCTAGATCAATCCGAAAGTTGCATGCACATGCTCTGTGCAGTTTCTCCAAGATTTGTGTCCGAAGTCATCTCAAAAGCGATAATGAACAGTTCAAATACACTATACCTCGGAAATGGATACTAAATAATAAGGTATCTAAAAGTCGTCAGAGAAGACACAACAGAACTTTCCACCGAGAAAGATGAACTACACCAAATACTCGAGCAGCTGGACAAGTTAGTTGCTTCATCCAGGATGATTTTCAAATTAAAAAATAAAAGAAAAATCATCTCCCTGAAGAAAGGAAAAGTATTCAGAACAGTTGCCTTCACCGTAGCCCACCAAACCATTCTACCTGTGACGGTCCGTGCCTATCAAAACTGGAGTGATCCCTGAAATCCACCCTGAGTAGTGTAGTTCGAAGGGTGAAAAGAAAGGCTACCAACTATGCTTGAGAACTCGAAAGAAAAAGATGTAAGATCTGTCCGACCCAAGCTAAAGACTGGTACAAAAGGCAACATTTAGGAGACAGTGGCGAAGAAAAACTTCAAGATGACGGAAATAACAGGACGGACACACACAAAACCAACAGACTGAGACTGGGGTCGGCGGAAGTGACGTGGTGGTCAAAGGCAAACAGAAAAAAAAGAAAGAAAGACATCACAATGCAAGAATTTCACAAAAGGAAAGAAGAGGATTCCAAGACATTCCAGCGGGCAGACCGGCAAGGGCAGCAGGCGCGTGGACTATGCAGGAGTGCGCTCAAAAGAAGTCTCAGCTGGAATGAAACATGGTCAATAGACCCTCTCAGAATCAGCTTCGCCCTTAGATCCGTATGTGACCTTCTGCCACTGAATTAAAAAAATCTGGCGAAATAGATGAAGTCAGGGCAAACAAATAGCCAGCCATGTCCTGAGTTCATGCAAAACAGCGCCAATTCAAGGAGGATACATATGGATATACAAAACCCCGCCCTTGAAGAGATCATACACAGGGTTAGCACTTCCAGAGGAAACACTACGCCACCAGAAGACCTAGCAACGACAATCTACATGGCAGGAGACGCAAATATCAGGATCTGGAACAACTGTGACATCAAGTGTATGAACGAAGGGTTTGCTAGACGGAGTGGAGGACAGTGAGTGCACAACAGATGTTTCAAGACGTGTCCAGAGATTATCAGGAAGACTGGTATGAGACCAGACTGGTTACAGTCCTTAGGTTCATCTGACTGAACGCACTGCGCCATACGAAAGCAGAATGGAGGAAGCTGACATTCACCAGATTGAGAAATATGCCAGTCCAGCCAGCAGCGTTGCAGATCAGCCTTCCAAGCCACAGTCCTCACTATAGAAGTTAAAGCAAGGGGCAGGAGGTTGGGGGGGGGGGGGGGGGGGGGGGGAGCAGGGAGGTGGGGGGTTTTAGGATCTTCAGCCTGTGATCTCATGAAACAGTTCTTCGTCTCTGATGACAACGGAACTAGAATGCTAAAGGCAATGGCAGAGGCAGCTACAACAGTTCCAGCTGGATTTGGTCAAAGAGGAGCACAAAGTGAACTTCTAAAGACCTACATTTCCCAACTTAGAAGATATCACTTACAGCGATGTAGATATGACACCCGTTAGGAAAAGCTGGTGTTGAGACGCCCAGCCATCCAGGAGATGTACGTTTGAATCCCAGCAGCGCCAACATGTTTCTGACAGCAGAAGAGCAGCAAGGAGTCATGACCTGGGGGCGGCTTCTTCTCTGAAGACCTGCTGTCAACCTCTCCCTGGAACGTTCTTTCTACTGTCGTCGTTGTCGTTGCGAGTGCATGTGGTATGCAGTGTCCAGCTTTTGCAGTTGTTCAGTTTACAGTGTAGTGTTTACATTTTGTTGGGGTTACCTCCACCTGCTAGATCTTCTTTTCTGATCCCTCTAAAGTTTGTCTTCCATTTGTAACAGTCATGTTAGTATTGATCTGTTCGTTTCTGATATATACCAAAAAGTGACAGGTGCTAGGAACTGACATGCATACTATTTTTTATGTCACCAAGGGTTAATATTTATGTTGTGTGGATATATATATTGGCCCATGCATGCAACCCATGTGTACACACGTGAAAATATGTGCATTTAAAGACAGGCCTATCTACCATTATATTGCTGATCAGTTGGCATCATCTATTTCAGCGTCTAAATGTAAAATTTCGGAGGCGCCTGAACTTCCAAACGCCCATCTTAGCAATTGGCAGATGACGTCATCAACCCTTGAAGGTGACATCATCTGTGGCGCGGATTACATGTTCCCCATGGAGGAGTCTTCACTGGTTGTCTGCCAGCTGGAAACTGGAATGTGGACCACACAGATGCCCAGCCCCTGTCAGCAAGTGGTGTGGAGAAAAACAACACGGTAATGGCATTGTTCTGTCTTTTCCTTTCGCCTCTGAGTTGCAAAGTAGTCGGAGAGCGCTCACAAGTCATTTACACGCCCTTAGATTTCCTATGGAAAACGTGCACGTTCAATGTCTATATCTGCACTTCCGCAGAATCCAGTAGTCTTTTTAGCTCTCAGTCTTACCTTAGGGGGTCTGTTCTCTCTCCAGGTGAGCATGCCGATGTAGCAAAGGCCTGATGTGTTCGCAACACATTCCCTTTTCTGCGCCAGAAAGGGAATGAAGCACAAACAGAAGAAGGTAAAAACGTTTCAACCTTAAACAAACCTAGTTGTTGACACAACATGTAATAGACACATGAGAGAAACTCACAGTTAACACTATTGACACACCATGTAACACAGACACATGAGAGAGAGACTCACAGTTAACTGTATTGACACAATATGTAACACAGACACATGACAGAGGCTCGAAGTGAACTGGCCCTTTTCCTCCTTTAGGACGCTGAACGTTCGTATGTGTTGGACAGTCGTATGTTGACTTTATTTTGTTGTTGTTTGTTGTTGTTATTGTTTCTTCAAACAAGCCTCAATGCGTAAGTTGTCCGAGGTCAAATTGTGTGCCTATCGATGCAGCTCTGAGCTGGCTGGCTCTAGAGAAAATGATCCATGAGACCCATTCAAACAGCGAACCTAAACGCACGTGGTGCGCAAAAAAAAAAAGCCCAGTAGAAAGAAACTCGTGGAGAGCGTGGCAGCAGAGAGTCCCAGAAGAGAAGCCCCCTTCAAGCAAGTGTTTCGGCCCTTATCTCCTGACACTCTGGGGGTTGGGCCACACCCGGTTCATGACTCCGGATGTCCCTCTGCTGCCCCTTTTTTCCCATCTTGGGACGAGCTATGGCTGGGATTCGAACCCATGACCCTCTGGACATGCTCATTTTCCATTTAATGACTTGCACTTTAACCACTAAGCCACTGGGACACCTGACATTTGTACATGTGGCATACACAATGTCCCCATATGTGGCTAGTTTGTGTTCCAGGGTGCTTTTCCCTATCAGTGCATTGAGTCTTTGGACGATTTTTGCATCCAGTTTCTCCCAATCTTCAGTTTCGTTTGCTCGTGGCAGGTTGAGTTTCAGACGCCTGGCATCGAGGGCCTGTGCAAATTCCTCATCCGAACCAACAGCGTGTGGATGTCCTTGACACTGTGGTTTAAATCCTGGCCTTGGTCTTCCGACGTCCTGGATTCATCATTCTCTCCCCCTTTCGGTGAATCCTGGGACCATCAAATACACGAATAAATAAACAATAAATGACAGGAAGTGTAGGGCATGGGGAGAGAGAGAGCTGAATGATGCAGAAGTTTGTCTGACACGAGGATGCTGTCGATCAATAGTTGAAAGTAAGGAAAACGTGTACTCCTGTATAGATCTATAGAAAATAGTGCTGAACAGCTGTCTGGTGTCACACACACACACACACACACACACACACACACACACACACACACACACACACACACACACACACACACACACACACACACACACACACACACACACACACACACACAGAGATAGAGAGACAGACAGACAAACAGACAGACAGACAAAAGAGAGAGAGTGTGTTCATCCGGAGTAAACTCAGCGTGGGTCACTTGACCTATCTAGTCTCTCATTTCTGTGAGACATTGGTCAGTCAATGGCTCAGATAATTTAGGATCGAAATCAATTGATCATAATTTACGACTCAATCAGTAGTGTGTGTGTGTGTGAAAACATGTTTTCTCATACTTTCCCTGCACCATGATTGTGCAGTTTCATTAGCCAACGTTTGAGGTAGTAAATACTGATGTGAAGTTTTGAATCAATCATGATTTAACGCGTTCTTACCATTTTGCCACATCTCTCAACTCCCCATTTGCGTTTGTCGTTGTTGTCTGAGTGTCTGCTTATTGTATCTTCTGTACCCAGTCGTTGTCTGATGATCTTGCTATTTCCATTTTATTATGAATTTTCGACAGCAAAGTCAAACATTTGTCAGTTATGACATAAGCTGAGTACGTATTGTAAGCCTTTGCTTGATGTGCTTATCATTTCTTTTTTCATTGTAACTGCAACATTTTTTATACAGTCTAAACCAAAATTAACCGTAGTCAAGCAACCAACATTGTTTATGATAGCAGGGTTTACGGGTCTACCGTAGGTGTTTGGGAAAAAGTGTGTTGTGTAGAGGGTTCACATCTGTTCTTTTGAAGACACATACCCCACAGGAGAAGAGTACCCGTCCAATCATGGGAGAGGAGTGGGGCAGGGAGGGAGAGAGGATGTTGGAAGAGGGAGAGAGAGGTAAAGCAGTCCTTGCTTTCCTGCTGATGCCAAAATGCCTCTCTTCACTTAGAACCTCATTAGAATTAGAAGCGAACCTGGTCAGATCTTCACACAGACTGATATATTAAATAAAGGACAAATAGTAGATCAGTAAACTATAGACCAACAGATTATATCTATGGGTAGACACACACCAGAAAATGCATAAAGGATTGATAGATAACCAAATGCATAATCTTGGCATGTTAAATTGGCTTGAAAGTTTATTTATCTTCATTTTGTTATTTTAGATTCAGGATCGATATATGTAATTATTATTGTTTACTACATGGTTTTCAGCAGAATCCGTGTTTGTTTTTGTTGTTGTTGTTGTTGTTGTTGTTGTTGTTGTTGTTGTTGTTGTTGTTGTTTTTCTTGGGGGGGGGGGGGGGTGGGAAGGGGGGTCAGAGAGAGGGAGAGAGAGACAGACAGACACACAGACACACTGACAGATAGACACGCAGACAGACAAACAGACGGACACAGAGAGTTGACATTGATGTATACATGAATAACGAGGACTGGTGAAAACTATGACTACCGACAGGTGAAAACTGGAATTGAAGAAGAGTACCCCTTACCACGAACTCCACAAGCTGGGTGGGCCGTGTGTCTGTCAGCCACCCCACAAGAGCACAAGGTGCTCTCTCTCTCTCTCTCTCTCTCTCTCTCTCTCTCTCTCTCTCTCTCTCTGATCAATCTTTGTCCTATCTATCTATCTATCTATCTATCTATCTATCTATCTGTCTGTCTGTCTGTCTGTCTGTCTGTCTATCCATCCATTTATCTATCTGCACTAACTATGATTATAATTACCGTAATGACAACAACAATAACAAGATTGGTGATACTAATGGCAAACAAAAACAGCAACGACAACCACCACAAGAACAACAGCAATAACAATAATGAGAACAACAGTCGTAATAATGATAATAATAATCACTTTTACGTATTGGAAAGGCTTGTAAGACGCAAGCCATACATAAATACAAACACTAAACACTTCTACGAATGCGAGCAGGAAACAGTCTTGAGCATTCTAATTGAAGGTTGATAAATTAAGGGTATAGTTAAAAAAAAAAATTAAAAAAAAAAAGACAAATCAGTCATGTGGAATTTTCTGCCCCGACAGGCTCCTACCCAGAGTTTGATTTGCTACGGGCTGAGTTGGGAAGACTGAGACCACACAGTCGAGTTTCATCCACTTAATGGATGCGTCTCTGAGCGTGTTGCTCAAATTTCCTGACCAACACTGCAGGTTCTGCATCTCTCGGGCCTGGTTGATGCCGGGATATTTTATGAAAGAAAGCGTAGTGTAGAGCCCTGTCATGCAGTCTCAGACCGCAATGGAAATCCGTAGCAACATCTTCATCATCCTCATTCTCATCCATCAGCATAAAAAAAGTTTCAGATTCTGTGGCCCTTCATGCCCTGCTCTCATGGTGACCTCAGTTTTAATGACCTCTAGACGTTTGTGGCGTGGTGTAATTCCGTCAGGGTCACCGCTATCGGCGACTCCATGGGCAGAGGTGCTGGACGGACATTGTGGCGCCCTCCGGAGGGAGAGTGCACTCATGCCGGCTCCGCGACTAAGCAATTATTGTCGTCAGTAGGGGGCTTAGTAGGTGGTGTCCTGTGTATGGTGGATCAGAAT
The DNA here is from genome assembly GCA_016801955.1 of Conus betulinus. Taxonomy (NCBI): domain Eukaryota; kingdom Metazoa; phylum Mollusca; class Gastropoda; order Neogastropoda; family Conidae; genus Conus; species Conus betulinus. The sequence continues at coordinate 51,741 of JADBJO010003451.1, read as the reverse complement.
AGGCGGCACCGAACACCACTTAAGGGACTCGGCAGCAGTGCAGTGTCTCCTCCGGTGGGTTGCATCATGACGACCTGATACTGACTGCTCTCTGTGGATTGCTGGTGCAGGGGCTGCAGCAGGGCTGACCGGCATGTGGTTGTGAGCGGGTGTCGGAATGAGCCGCGTGGGTGCATTGCCACTGAGGTGGCATAGAAGATGGGACAGAAAAAAAAAACAACAAAAAACTTGAGCTCCGTTTTCAAAGTGTCCAAGGTGTGTTTCTGAGAAAGGATGGTAGAGAGTTTCTGGTGACAGGAGCTTGACAAAGGAATGGTTTTGGGCCAAGTGATTTGAGATCAGCTCTAGGGACACACAATAATTTTTCAGCACAGGTTCTGAGAGAGTATTATAGCTGATATTCCTGAGGGAGAAAACAGAAATTGGGGTCTCTCTCTCTTGTTTGCCTGAATGTATATGCATGTATGTATGTATGTATGTATGTATGTATGTATGTATGTATGTATGTATGTATTCATGCATGCATGTATGTATTCATGTTTGTATGCATGTATGTATGTATGTATGTAAGCATGTATGTATGTATGAATCGATCTATTTATGCATTTATCTATAGATCTATCTATCGATCTATCTATCCATCTATCTATATGTCAGGCTCCCTGTCCATTTATTCACTAGTATTTTTTTTCTGTCTGTTTGCCACTATATCTGTTTGTCTGTCCCTCTATTTCTTTAGGGAAACAGGAATTCTCCTTTGCAACACCATTTGCACATAGATGCACAAAGTAATTACATTTAAGAAACTCCCTGTGTCTATTCGCCTGCTACAGATGTAGGACACCCAAAACCAGGTTTGCCTGGTTTACCAATGAAACAAGAATCGCATTGTGTACACAATAAACAAAGGCTGACTTGTATTTTCTGTGCGTCTGCGTCTGTATGTGTCCTAGACCAAAGGGTACTGCAAGCAACTCTAGTTTGGAGCTATGTGCCACTATTTCCTACCATGGTAGCACACAAATTTCTCTCTCTTTGTTAGCATCACCGGTAAACGTTCCCTTGCCTGAATCAAGCTTCGAGAGACGTGGTAATGGTATAGTAGGCTGGTACACCAATCATGTTACAGCTTAGATCGAGGACGCTTAGAACCATTAGAGGAATATCATGAGATAACATTTCTACTATGCGGAGATGGATAATTAGCTTAGAAGAGGCAGGGGTGTGTGTCTTGAGATTGTCCAAAGATGCATGATAAAGGAGGGTCTAAAAACCGACTCAGTGATGCCTCATTCTGTATGAGAGAGAGAGAGAGAGAGAGAGAGAGAGAGAGAGAGAGAGAGAGAGAGAGAGAGAGTCTTGTGTCTTCACAGATCCAGCTTTCTCGTCGTCGTACATTTGTCTAGGTTTGAGGTCCACCTGGTGGCCACCGATGGAGAAACTCCCTTTGCGCTTGCCCCCTTGCTGACTCGTCGGAAGTCAACGATTCTGAACTACCAGACCAACGGTGCTTGGGGTCCCGAGATGTATCTGGCTGACTCGGTAACCCCCTTTCCCTTTCGAGTCGGCGACGAGTTCAACATGACCGTCCGCGCCACTTCGTCTGATACGTTTAATGTACGTGTTGCGTCTGTATGGATGCATGTCCGCCTTGCTGTCTATTTGTTTGTTTGCCTAAGTACATGTCGATGGATTTATCTACCTTCATGTCCATGTGTCCATGTCTTGCAGCCAGCCAAGCTGTCTATTTCTCTGTGTGTGTGTGTGTGTGTGTGTGTGTGTGTGTGTGTGTGTGTGTGTGTGTGTGTGTGCGTGTATGTGTGTGTGTGTGTGTGTGTGTGTGTGTGTGTGTGTGTGTGTGTGTGTGTGTGTGTGTGTGTGTGTGTGTGTGTGTGTGTGTGTGCCTTTATACCAATCTCTCTCTCTCTCTCTCTCTCTCTCTCTCTCTCTCTCTCTCTCTCTCTCTCTCTCTCTCTCTCCCATCCCTCTCTCTATCTATCTGTCTAGATAGCTGTCTATCCAACTATCTATCTATCTGTCTATCTATCTATCTATCTATCTATCTATCTATCTATCTATCTATATCTATCCGTCTATCTATCTATCTATCTATGTGTCTGTCTGTCTATCTGTTTATCTATCTTTCTCTGTGTCTCTCTGTGAGTCTGTCTCTCTGTCTGGATCTTTGTTTATCTATGTCTCTAAAGGACGGTACTGAGGCGGTCCGTCTTCAGAGTGTTAAGGAATACATTTATCATTCATTCACGTGTTTATTTAATGGCTAGGGTTCTGGACTTCATCACTGGGGAAGAATTAATGCCACCATTCAGGCAGCGACTGTCCACTGGGAGGATGTCTATAGATGACATACTGTATGCCACCATTCGAGCAGCCACTGTCCACTGGGAGGATGTCTATAGATGACATACTGTATGCCACCATTCAGACAGCCGCTGTCCACTGGGAGGATGTCTATAGATGACATACTGTAAATGTTTTGTTCTTGTGTCGTCCTTCCCACGGGCACATTATGCCCAGTCTTCTATGGAGGGCGAGATGGAATGGGATTTATCGTGCGTGCAATGGTAACTATCGTAACTGATTTTTACAAGATGCGTTCCCATGGTTAAAAACCTCACTGGAAGACTTTGATCATTTCATTTGCCAGTACCGGCATTCACTTATTTGCATAAATAATATTTTACATCAGCACACGCATAAACACACACACACACACACACACACACACACACACACACACACACACACACACACACACACACACACACACATTTTTCTACAGATCGTTCTCTTCGTGTGTGTGTGTGTGTGTGTGTGTGTGTGTGTGTGTGTGTGTGTGTGTGTGTGTGTGTGTGTGTGTGTGTGCATACGTGTGCGTGCGTGTGTGTGTGTATACGTGTGCGTGCGTGTGCATGCATGCATGCATGTGTGTGTGCATGCGTTTATGTGCGCCTGTGTGTGTGTGTGTGTGTGTGTGTGTGTGTGTGTGTGTGTGTGTGTGCTGAAGGCAATTTATGTATATAGGCTCTGCAAACAGACACCGGAATTGTTATGATGTTGAAAAAAGTTTACTGAAGATAGGTGTAAGGAAGTTGTTGAGTTGTGAAATGAAATATTGTTATCACTAGCAATAATGTTCAAACCAGAGCATCATCAACATTAGTTGATGAAATCAAATCTTAATTATTTACTAATTACACACGTTTTTGTGTGTATCTATGATAAAGCTTGCATCGACCAATGGAAGGACAACTATGTTTTGTTTAAAATGTTGGCATTCCTCGCGTGAAACAAGCTGCCATGTGTTTGAGTGTCTGGCACATTTTTGATAACGTATTATTTACTACTAAAACAAAGACATGTTGTTCTGTTGTTCTGTATGAACCACAAGTTATATTATCCATATGCTTGTCTGTGTTCAGACTGTGTGAGAATTGCACTGCACATCTGTATTCATCTGTGTGAGAATTGTGTTGCACATTTGGAAGTCTTTTTTCCAGCTATTCGTCAATTCATTATTATTCTTTATGAAGCTTAGTAACTGTCTAATGATGATAATGATGACGATGATGATAACGACTACTGACAACAATTTTTTTTTCTTTCAGGTGTACGTCCATGGGGCGTTTTATGGATCACGCACTGTGCCCATGTCCGTCAGTGATATCACTAAAATCATATTCACCAAGGTTATCAAGTCCGCTACCTCAACGTGTGGTGTTAGAGAGAAGAACGGACCATGGGGAAACAAATGAACGAAAACAAAGAAGCAACGCATTTGACACCGTGGCCAAAGCGTGCTGTCTCTGTTTTGTCGGTCATTTGCTCTGATGATTTGTGGTCCAGTAATATAACTTTTGTTCTCTGGCTCCAGGTCCTGCACTGGATTAGGTTTTTTTTTTTTAAACTTAGCTTTGATACTATAGCGTCTAGTCGTGTCCTGTTGGGAGAGGACATGGTCTACTCATTTACTGGGCACTGGTCACCAACCTCACTTCACCTCACCCTACGCCTCTGGCCCCCACCTCGTTCACTGACCGCCAGCAAGCACTCACCAGCACTCCCCACCATTCCCAGAAATAAGCCATTTGTTCCACTTGTCATGCAGGTGCGACCTGTCCTCTTCATGTCTGCCTCTAGGCCATGGCATCATGCATCTCTTGAACACCTCTTTCCCTTTCTCCTGCGAGTTTCAGACGAGGGCAGGCCTTGAGGTGTTGGTGCATGGTCGATCCATCTCTAGCGTCTTTAGAGGACCCCTCCTTATGCAGGCTGTTATTGTGTTGCCGGCACAAGTCTTTTTAATCAGGTCATCAATCTGCACATCCAATATTCTGGGGGAATTGTTCAGTAACCCTGACACCAATCACCAGTGACAGGAAAGAACAAGCAATAAACATTCAAACATACAAAATCTAACTCAACAACAGAAATCAGCAAATACCAGCTTATAGCAAATACCAGAAATGATAAAGTCTGAGAAATTCCGAATGTCCCAGTCGCTGATTAACGATGACCTCCATTTAGATAACAGTCTCAAATGTTAATTTTTTTTCTGACAGGTAGTCACTTTTTTAAAACCAGTTTTAGAATTTTGATATGACATGTTATGTCCTTGGTATTGTTCACAATCGACAGAGACTGATGTGCAGCCAATTTTAACATTTGCAGTAATTTATTATAGTTACTTTGATGACAATGGTTTAAGTAATTTCTGAAATGATTTTGAAACTATATGTCAGTGGTCTTTATCATGTGATTCTTCTTTTTTGAGTCAGAATTCACATGTTAGTATAGTGATAATGATTGCATTTCTTCTCTTTTTATGTAATTATTGAACATTTTAAATTGTACATTAGCTTATGCAACCTAAAATATTATCATGCTGTCGGCGCTAATCATCTCGGACTTAACTGTCAGTACTTATTCCAGTCAGTGTGGGATGAGCATATCTTGTTCAAACATAGATTTATTATCAATCCACTTCACTTCACATTTACTTACATCCATATTTAGTTTTGTTACATTTTTTTTTTTTCACTCCACACCTTGATTTTGGTAAGTTCCTAAACACAGACTGTGCTGTTGTTGTTCTATATTTCTAAACAAACACACAAAACCATTCAGACTCCAGCAGAAGATGATGGCAGCCTACCACCAATAAATATCAAAACTACGTTGATGTTGAAAGATTCTTCAGAAAATTAAGATGGATAGCTGCACTTGACAATGTACCTACGCTTCTACTACTACCAGAGGGCCCAGACATTTTTACCCATCTTTTTCAAACTCCAGTACTCCGCCAGCCACCTCTGGACAAATCCACTGAAGTTGGACTCCACACAAAAAGTGTAGAAAAGACATTTTTAAGTAAAATCCGAAGGTGTCCACATTCTAACCTCTCACAGGATGTATAGAAAGCCCTCGATTTACTGAGACAACGACAAGACATTGTCATCAAACAAGCAGACAAGGGTTGTGCAGTGGTGGTCTAGTGCAAACAATACATAGGAGAATGCACACACAGACAACTGTCAGACACAAATTTCTACTCTCTCTCTCTCTCTCTCTCTCTCTCTCTCTCTCTCTCTCTCTCTCTCTCTGTGTCTTTTTTTTTTTTTTTTTTAAAAACAATGCTGGCTCTTTTATTGTTCCTCGTTCCCATCCGTTTCCGGGCCTCTGCTATTTTTTGCTAGTGTTGCTGCACTTCTCATGACTTCTATCGTTATTATCCTCATTCAACAGCACTATCTGCTGTTATTCATTGACTATGTCAACTCCTTTTCCAACTAATATCTTTTATTGCCAATATTACTCAATACCTTTATTATTCATATAATATACCTATAAGAGTCCATCCTTTCCATAATCTATGTCTCCTCTTTGTTCTTCCTGTGCTTCCCTCCCCATTTTTTTTTTCTTACCTTAATATTGCTATTAGTACCATTATTATCATTACTATTATCAATATTGTCATTATTTGTTATTTTATTTATTTATTCTATTATCATTATCATTATTGTTATAATTATTATTATTACTACTACTATTATTATTATTATCTTTAAAAAACTTTTTTATTATTACCATTTATCTATTCTTTTTAATATGTTTATGCATCATGCTTTTATTATCAGTGCCATTATTACCATTACCTTCACTATAGCTGTTAGCATTATCATCATTAATACGATTGTTAGCATTGATATTACCATCACTACCATAAACTTCACCATCGTCATCGCCACCAAGGTTGTTGCCACGGCCACCATACTGTTTGTGAATCCTCTAACCCACTCTCGTTTCTCCAAAACTACAACTGTTATTGCCATATTATTAGCTAACGTGGTAGTAATCCTGTCTTTATTTGTTTTTTTTTCCTATATTTTAATCATCATCATTACCACTATTAGTATTTTTATAAGTAATTTAATCATCAACATTACTACCTTGAGTCACACATTATCTTCCTTCTGACAGCCTCGTTTTCATTCAACGCCTATCTTGCGCTGAGGTGATTGACGATAAGTGATTGCTCGTTCATTTTCATTGTAATAAGTGTTTCGTATCTTGCCTGAAGAAGACTGAAGATGTCGAAACGCGTCGTGTTTTTGTCTTGTGATTCGTTTGTCCACCTTTTTAGCGGTTCGCTAATATGTGTTTAAGATAAGGTAGAAAAAAAAGAAAGCTATCTGTGTAAGTCGTAGGTTAGATGATGAC
>JADBJO010003451.1:22500-40000 GCA_016801955.1 Conus betulinus | reverse complement strand
AAAAAGGCTGGTGTGCAATACCATAGTATGTTTGTTGAGAGTTTTTCAAAAACCACTAACTAAAGGTGCCACCTAAGAAGCAAAAGAAAATCATGAAAGAGCAAAACAAGCTACATTTTTCTTGAAAAGTAGAAAATATAAAAAGATAACCTCTTAAGACACAAGTGCTGAGGACCAGTTCTTGGAATGAATCCGCAAGGGACTAAATTACAATGAAACAATAAATTCCAAGGATAAGTACCGAGCACCGTTCCAGCAACTTACAGAGCAGCTAGGTGTTGCAATGACTGCAAGAAATACTGAATTATAAACAAAGCTTGCTCTTATGTCTCAGATTGTAGAAATAGAGGGGGTGGTAAGCCTTCATATCTGCAGTGGTAGATGATTCTGCTAAACTGACAGTATGTGCTTGAGTGGGTGAATGGGGAATAAATAAATGCTTCTCAAAATGAACCTTCAGCAAGCTTATAGTCTCCAAAGAGGGAGACCATATCCTTTTTTTTTCCACTAGGATAGTTAGTTCTGGATAAAGCTATCTTTTTCTTTGTCCCCTCTTACCCTCTACGCTCTCCGTCTATACTCCCTCTTCTTACTTAGTGTCCTTCCCCACTCGATCGTGTGAATGAGTGTGTGTATATTGGTGTAGTAAAGTTGTGTATTGTCATTCTTGCCTCGTGTGGTTTGGTGGTGTGGACGTTGGTGTGTTTGCTTCTCCATGCACACACACTATAGAACCCCAGTCAGGATGACCGACGACACAATACTCTTTCTAAAAAAAAAAAATTTAAAAATAAAAATAAATTAAAAAAAAAAAAAAACAGACATGCTATGAGCTTTAGAAACAATTGTTGAGTTTGAAAAAAAATGGCCTTAGATTAAATGCACCAAAATACTAAGGTTTTAAGAATAGGTTAAAAAAAAAAAGATGAAGTCGAAAATATTTCATTTACCGTGGTCAGTAAAAGAAAAATATTGGACATTCATTTTTTAAAAACAAAAATGGCTAGAGACATTAAGGACAACTGGTCTCATAGATTGGATGTAATGAATCCCCTCATCAAGGAATGGAGTAAACGCGACCTCAGCATTCAAGGTAAACTTGTTGTTGGAAAGGCTTTTTTTGATTAGCCACTTTTATACATGTAATACAGGTCTTCCCCATTCTTTATCAAGTAAAATAGATACAATCCTATACAACTTCCCATGGCAGAAAAAAGCAATAGGACAGCATTTGAAAAAGTTAAACAGAAGGTAATGGAAGCTGATTACGGACAAGGGGGCGTAAACATGTTGAACATGCTCGATCTGCAAAAATGTTTTTTTGTACAATGGGCAGGAAAATTGTTTGAAGCGACTGAAAAACAAAACTGATGTTTTATTTCTAAATGGCATCTGAAAAGCTGCCTAATGTGATAGAGTCTTTCACATCAATTGCAAAAGAAAATATAAAGGACTGGACAGAATAGACAATGAATTCTGGAAAGAGGTTCTAGTCAATTATTTAGAGAAAAAATCTATAATTAAGCTCGAAGATGTTAACTGCAAAAATTTTCGAAGTCAAATGCTCCTCAATAACTTATTACTCACTTACAAACACAAAACGCTGTTCTTCCCAACTTGGCAAATGAAAGGAATTAAAATGATGAATCAGATTATTCATTCTGAAGAAAACCGATTACTCACACTGGAGGAATTTCAAAACATGATCGGGCAAAACAAAGCAAATACCGTATCAGACTATAACATTCTTACCAATACTCTTCCAAAGACACAGTGGATACCAAACGGCGAAAAAGAAAAAAGGAAGTCGGACATGCGAGGCGAGTGGGTTCAATACGAAAGTAATGGATATCAAGAAATTTGTGATGCCGAGGTGGAACTGGATTGGGCACATAATGAGGAAGGAGAGGAACGACGACTGTGCTGTGGCCCTTGGTTGGACACCAGAGGGAAGAAGGAAAAGAGGCCGACCGAAAACAACATGGCGGCGAATGGTGGAGAAGGAGAGAAACGGCGCAGACCGGAAAACATGGAGTGTTGTACGCCACTCAGCTGCAGACGAACACAGTGGAGGAGAGGCGTCCAAGCCTTATGTGCCTCCTGGCACAGAGAGATTTCAGGTTAAGGTTAAGGTAAGTAATGCGACGGTAAGAAACAAATGACTCCGTGCACGTCACTATTTTGGATCAGAAAATTTAGCATTAGGTTAGATATTATAAATATGGTCGAGAGCAAAAGATATTGCAAAAGAAACAAGATTAAGAGTCATGCACTGGAAAATCTTGCACAATATTTATCATACAAATATTCTTTTGAATGAAATGCAGCTTAAAAGAAAAATGATTATGTTTTCTTATTGTCCTGACACAGTAGATTATATCGAGCATTAATTTTTTTTCTGTGATTGTCCGCTTGGATGTTTTGGATTTTTATTATTGAGGATTTTATGTACGTAAAAACAGATATAGGACGAAAGCTATCAGTATTTGACATATTGTTTGGGGTACAGAAATCTAGTCTAAATTTTGTAAATTACAAATTCATTAACTACATTATTCTTTTACCTAAGATGTGTATAAGCATATAAAGAAAACCTGATTCTGTCTTCTTTCTACAACACATTTGTTTTTAAAAAGAGCTGAACATTAGAAAACATTGCCTCTCTTTTAAATAGATGGGAAAACACTAACCCCAACAAAATTCCTTCGTTTCCACATGACTGCAGAAACTGCCGTAATGAAATGTATTTCATGAAGCCTGTGAATTCCCCTTCTCTATATCTCTCTCCCTCATTCCTTCCCTCCGCCTCTCTCTGTCTCTGTCTGTCTGTGTCTGTCTGTCTGTCTCCCTCCCTCCTCTCTCTCTCTCTCTCTCTCTCTCTCTCTCTCTCTCTCTCTCTCATCTATCTAATTATCTTTCTTTCTAACATTATTTGACTCTCAGATTCAGCCATTGGTTCAGTACGGTGCAGAATTATGGGACTGGACAATGCAGCATTACACTGCGAAAAACTGCATTTGTTTGGACTCAAACAATTCTTAGGCGTCGACATACGGATGCAAAACGATCTGATATATGGAGAAATGAACATATATCCTATATACATAAATTCTGCTTTAAGATGTATTAAGTTTTGGTTAAAAGTAACTAGAATGGATGAGCATAGATTGCCAGATAAGGCATATCGTATGATGTATGATTTGGACGAACGTGACAAAAGAAACTGGGCCTGAAATATTCGTTGTGAAGTATGTATGTATGGGTTTGGTTATGTCTGCATGAACCAAGGTGCTGATGCAATTGATGATTTTTCTTCATAGTTTTAGAGATAGACTGATTGCCATGCAGATGGCAAGAATGGAGTTATTATCGCACGAACGGATATTGTGCGTGTGTGGGGGTCGAAGAACTATTATACAAAAAGAATTGAGCTCTGATGTATTAGGGGATGTTACTAGAAGATTTGGGGATGTTGGGAATCTACTCCAATAATTGTGGGATGTTAATAAATCGGCACTGCAACTGATTTATGACTAAGATTCCTATGGACTGTCAGAGAGAGAGAGAGAGAGAGAGAGAGAGAGAGAGAGAGAGAGAGAGAGAGAGAGAGAGCATCCTTCACTCAGACTCAGATACGAGGCTGAAAGTGAGCTAAAGTGAGGCTGATAGAGCAGTGTGAAATGTTAGAAAAACTTCTCCACACATGTTCGGAACATACCAAACAGAGAACAGGACGAGGCAGAATATAATCTAACATCCTTTCAATAAACAGGCTCTTGAATTTACACATGTATTTATTTTCACTACAAATTATAAAGACATTCCCAGAAAATCTAACCTCTCAACTAAGACCTTCTCTCTGTCTAGACTAATAAAATAGATAGAGAAAACCACAGAACTCTCACATACCTTAACACCATGATCACTGTGGCCAGGCCCGAAGGCCGAGAGGCCCAGCAACACCTTGACTCACCTAGAGGATGCCATTGAGGGGAGTTCTGGGAAGTTGATCTCTTTAGTTTATATATAGCTTTTGCCCGAGTGTGAATTGAATAACTGTGTAGCGTGGCACGTCTTTGACACAGTCAGAGAACGCCAGGCACTGGACATTATCGAGGTCTGGTTTTCATTTCTGACCCACTGCTCGGGGATGGGGGAAGGGTGGAGGGGCGTAGCAATGTGAGGGGTGGGGGGAGCAGGAGAGTGGACCTAGCATGCCAAGGCATCCAGGTAGGTAATGAACGGATGTACCGCTCGGGGGGGGGGGGGGGGGGGGGGGGGGGGTGGTGGGAGGGAGGGGCTTAGAAATGTCTCTCAGGCGTCACGCTATAGATCAAGGCAATCAATGGCTCGGTCCATCCTGGGTAGGTAGAATGACCGGATGTAACTGTTTGGGGAGGAGGGGATGGCACTGGAGAGGCTCAGAATGTCTCTCAGGCTGTGTGTGTGTGAGTGTGTGTGTGTGTGTGTGTGTGTGTGTGTGTGTGTGTGTGTGTGTGTGTGAGTGTGTGTGTGTCTGTGTGTCTGTGTGTCTGTGTGTGTAGCTCCTATGTATATCACTCTGTGATATTATCATGAGAGTAATAGCGAAAGATTTATATGCAGATGGCAAGAATGGAGTTATCATGAGAATAATAGCGAAAGATTTAACGTGTATAGATCTTTTTGCACTGCGCCTAATGTTACAACCTATCTATTGTTGAATCTGGACAGGCATTTAAAATACGTATCTTCTAGATTCAGACTCGGTATTTCTGAAATTGCAGTGCACTATTATCGTTACCGACTCCATAGCAATGCAGATTTATTATGCCAACGCTGCAGAGAGGATAGAAAGTGAAGTTCATTTTGTTACGTTGTCCTGTCCTGCAAAAATTAAGAGCTCAGTATATACCTTTGAAGTGTTATAAAGTCCTAAATCACTTCAGATTAGCACTTCTTTTTGTCGTGTACTTGTGAACAAACAGTCAGAAATTTGTCGATTTATCTAGTTAAAGCGTTCAAACTGCGGTCTTCTGTGTTATCTTAGAATAGTTTATGAACATATATTGGTTATGTCTGTGTGTATCCTTAGGCTGCTTTTGTGATTGTACTTGCTAGCAACCCTTCATGAGGGGCTACAGCCTAATCATGAATTAATTATCTTGAGTCTTTCTCTCTATCTCTATCTTTCCCTCTCTTTCTCTCTCAGTTTGTCAGTTGGTCGTCTCTTCCCGTCTGTCTGCTTGCCTGTCTATCTGTCCACCTGTCCGTCCGTCCGACGCCCTCTGTTCCTTTCTCTCTCTCTTCTTTCTCTCTCTCTCTCTCTCTCTCTCTCTCTGCCTCAGCATGAGAATGATTTTTCTTTAATTTTATCTCCGCGTTCGCTTGTCTGTCTGTCTGTCCGCATGCCTCTCTGTTTGTATGAGAGTGTGTGTGTGCCTACTTGTCTGTCTATACTGTAAAGGGTACGATTCTGCCCAGCCTTTGAGACAGAGAGTTGTAGTGGTTAACCCCTTAAACGCGGGATAGAATCGCAGTGAGGGGCAACCTAGCTGGTAGGCTGGAATGCCAGTTAAGAGGCTGGTCAGTCAGCAGACAATTTGCCAAGGGCTGGTCTGGGCAGACTGGTTTTGGAGAGACAGCCATTAGACTTCAGCCACATCGTAATTGGCGGCGTCGCCTTGGCTGAGGGGCTCTTGAGAACCTCCCTTTGACCATGGCTGGTCTGGATGGTTTGGTCCGGGAGACTGAGTGTAAGCTGGGGTGGACTTGAGATTTTAGGTAAACATCTTTTAGGTGGGATGCTGGACTTTGCCCTAGGTACAAAGTCTGAAGGGTCTGTTCCTCTGCACTTCTACAAATCCAGCCACTTACATGGCGGTCGGCCCAGTTGGTTGTCGGACCCTATGGGATAGAATGTTCGTTGAAGAGCAGCCCACAAAGGCCAGATCTTAGGCACTTTAGACGCAGACCACAATAGACTTTCTCGAAAGATCTTGTTCAAATTGGGTGGAAGGCCTATATACTCCCAGCGTTCTGGCTCTGAGATCATTTCTTCACTGAGCAGAGTGGGGGTGAAGGCTGTGACGCTGGTTCAAGTGTTTGTGACTGTAAAGGTATGTTCATGGTTTTTGCCTTTGGTTTGGCTATGTTTTTACCTAGAGTGAGGGCAGATAGAGTACTATCTTCGTGAAACAACTTGAGTAAATGGAAGTTAAAAGTTCTGTGTTCTTACATTTTGATTGTACAAACTCCAATTTCTTATCAACTGGAAATGTGATATAGACCGAATTTCCACAGTCAATTATTCAGGTAACTTTGTAATTAAGCAGGTGCTGGCGCTTAATAAGAATGAAATCAGAAAGTTATTCAATATTGTCACAGATTTTATGGTGAGTAATCAACAAATCAATGCCAGAAAAACATAGATCACAGACGCTGATGTCTTTTTATTGTGATTAGTGGATAAAGTTTTAATGCGCGCCCTGCAGGTTCCTTGTGTTCGAACACTGGACAAACTAGCATGTAATCGTCACCCTTGTTTGCTGGCGAGACGGATAGGGTTAAGTCATAGTGATGAAACCGCACGGCGGCCTGAGCAAATGATTAAGATACAGCCAGTGAAGCTAGTTTGATTATTCCTCTGTGTGTGTCTGGGTTGGTACCTGTTACAAACAAGTGTTTTACCTGTTTTGTTCGATTGTTTCATTATCTGAGCGACTGAAGGGTTACGTGGTTACTTGGCTGAGTAATTAGGCAGTTAATTACTTGAATGCTGCTCGGTTCCTTGTGCGTTCTTGTGCCTATTTTGTGCACGAGTAGCCACTGGTCAGTCAGTTTGTTTATATCCGGTCGCTGCATCTGTTAGTCTGTGAGTGTTCACTTGTTCAATATATTTACACCCGTGGGTCCATTGCAGGGCTGAAAAGCAACTGCCATTGTTGGGCCGGGGTGAAGGCCTAACAGGTGACACGTGGAGAGCCATAGCGTGTAGCACGCACTGTCCTGAGGTGGGTGTGTGTGTGTGCTGAAAAGAAAGATAGCTTTAGCTGGCATGTTAATGTGCAAGATGTGTGTCTTTTCCGAGTTTAATCATATGGTTGGACACTACACACATGCTTTTTTGTTCATACAATTGTGTAATTGTTGTTGAAAAATTGGATGTTTATTAATTATTTCATTTATTGTTCATAGCTCCTGCCGTTCGCAACGGGGAGTTCCATTTTGAGTGTGTGTGTGTGTGCTTAAATGTATGTTCACTTATAATACTGTTCTTCGCTATGAAATCATGATCCATGCTTTTGACCGTATGTAAACTCTGCCGTTCGCAACGGGGAGTCTCAATGTTAATGTTATAATAATGAAATTATTATGTTGTTGATGATCCTGCCATTCGCAGTGGGGATCCCCTTCCGTAATGTTATAATAATGAAATAATGTTGTTGATCCTGCCGTTCGCAACGGGGATCGCCTATGGTTAATGTTATGTTTATGATATGATTATGTTATTGATTGCAAATGTATGTTGTACCTCCTACCGTTCGCAACGGGGAGGCCTTTTGTGTTGATGTTTGTTGTAAATCCTGCATTTTAATCTTGGCTTAATTTGATTGATTATGTTTTTCTGTGCGCGTTAACATATAATACTTCATGTTTATGATTGTTGTTGTTTATGTCTTAATACGTCGGTGGTTTGGTTATGGTTGGTTCGATCCAACCATGATTTAAAATAAAAAGAGAGAGGAAAACCAACGAGCTGGTGTTTGGTGTGGAAGTTGATGTGTCAACTCACTCTCTTCCCCATCTCCTACCCCTCTTCCCTCCTCCTTCCTTCATCTCCAATCCACTACCCTTACAAAATGGCGTCGCCGACGGGATCGAACATGCCGACCTCAGGACGCGGGAGCCCCAACGACGACAAGGACTCCTCGCAGGTATTCTTTTGTGGCATTGTTTAGAAACTGGGCCTGTGCGGCCCAGTGCTGTTGCTGAGAGAGCAGCCCCAGGCCTCAGCGTGGAGAGCGGCGAGTTGTTGTGCTAGGCGCCCAAGGCCCAACACACTGCGGAAAGGATGAGTGCCTCATCGCACAGTGAAGCACTCGTAGCTGAGTGGTGGGAAGTGTATCCCTTACAGGTCGAGGGAAGGGAACTTCGCGCCGCGCAGGATGCTGCCAGATGTGCGTGACTGTAGTTACTGACTGTTGATAATTAGTATGATTTTTGTCGTGTTGGTGTGACTGCAGTAGATTGTAGGCAGAATACCCATAATTTTGTACTGTGAAATGTGGGTGAGAATTTTATTTTTGAAGGCCTGCTGTTTGTTTGGTTTATGTTGTTGTCTTCGTTCAGTTTGTCATGGATATATTAATCTGGAAGGCGGTTAAGATGACCCAAGCTACTATGAATGTAGCTAAACAGAAAAGATTGAGAGAAATTATTGACAAACTGAAATCCAGAGAGGAAATGGCGGTAACGGTACGAAGGGAAGCCATGTGCCTATATTCGGAGGGGGGAGTAAGGCACCTCCAGGAATTTAAAGAATGTTGGAATGTGAAGGTGTCTGAAAGTTAGCACCTTGAAAAATGGCTGGAAGACAAGCTAAAGCGATTGAAGATGGCTCTTGACAAAGCGGGGGAGCATTCCCAGAAAGCTGCCTTTGTACAAGACTGGCATAGACAGTCCACTTTGGATCTCCGGGGTGGAGATAAAGTGGTGATATGGAACCAGGTACAAGGTGGTGATAGGAATGTTTAAAAACCTTTCTGGGAAAAGGGGTGAATTAAGTGTGGCTAGGCTGACCTTTACACCATAAACCATGGGATGGTTTGGATGGGTAAGAGGAGGAGACTAGGGTAGAAATCAGGAAATTTCTTTTTCATCATTTTCCCCATGCCCCGAGAAGTCTCTCCACAGGTCTGCAAGGGAGACCAAATGTGTGAGAACGTTTCTAACATAAACGTAAGAGTCCGGAGCTGATCGCTCTTTGCTAGTCTGGTAATGACTACCATGAATCATAAGAGTTTTTTTTGGTGAATTTTTTTATTGACGGAAAAGAGTTTCAATGAATTGTGTTTTTAATGTGTGAGGAAGATTTTTTTTTTTTTTGCACTGTGGTTGAGACAAATCGTGTTTTATCCTTGATAGAAGTTTACTGTGTAATTGTTTGGTAAAAGGGAGAGTTAGGTCCCTTTTGTTTATTGATATTCTGCTGGACATAATGTGGGTCATGTCGCGGTAGACTTTTTTGTGTGTGTGTTTGAAAGGTGATGGATTTTGCACTATGAAGGAAAGCACTCGCTGCAGAGTGATGGCATGGTACATGTGTGCAAATGGTTTGAGTTCATTAGCGCTATGTTCGCTGCTGTTGATGGAGCTATAACAAGAGTAGCATGTGTATTTTCTTTGTCGTGTATTCTAATGACTCTTTGTTGTCAACAATGATATGAACTTTGTGTGTGTGTAACATAGTTTGCCCAAACTATGTGGGTCGTTGACTTTAAGTGACTCAAAATTCAGATTTTTTAAAAAAATAGCATTAAGAGATCATGCAACAACGTGCTGACACAGTATGACTGTGTGGACTTGTCTAAGTCGGAGTAGTGTTGCTGTAGGCTGGCAAAACACGCACTCAACCTCCCCCACGAAAGGAAGTGGGCGGCATTTGGATAAATGGTTTTGGGTAATTCCAGTTCTCCTCACTGTAGCATAGGAGGGGTGAACTCAGAACTTGTGTGTGTATGCCTCACATATGACTGTCGTAAGTCATGTTCAAGTATGTGGTGCTTTCGTCGTGGCACATGCCTATTTTCTTGATCAATGGACTGTTTGTGCCTGGATTTTGTGATTATAATTCATGGGGACCATGAATTGCAGTGGGGGAGAATATGTAAAGGGTATGATTCTGCCCAGCCTTTGAGACAGAGAGTTGTAGTGGTTAACCCCCTTAAACGCGGGACAGAATCGCAGTGAGGGGCAACCTAGCTGGTAGGCTGGAATTCCAGTTAAGGGGCTGGTCAGTCAGCAGACAATTTGCCAATGGCTGGTCTGGGCAGACTGGTTTTTGGAGAGACAGCCATTAGACTTCAGCCACATCGTAATTGGTGTCGCCTTGGCTGAGGGGCTCTTGAGAGCCTCCCTTTGACCATGGCTGGTCTGGATGGTTTGGTCCGGGAGACTGAGTGTAAGCTGGGGTGGACTTGAGATTTTAAGTAAACATCTTTTAGGTGGGATGCTGGACTTTGCTCTAGGTACAAAGTCTGAAGGGTCTGTTCCTCTACACTTCTACAAATCCAGCCACTTATATGGCGGTCGGCCCAGTTGGTTGTCGGAACCTATGGGATAGAATGTTCGTTGAAGAGAAGCCCACAAAGGCCAGATCTTAGGCACTTTAGACGCGCAGACCACAATAGACTTTCTCGAAAGATCTTGTTCAAATGGGGTGGAAGGCCTATATACTCCCAGCGTTCTGGGTCTGAGATCATTTCTTCACTGAGCAGAATCGGGTGAAGGCTGTGACGCTGGTTCAGGTGTTTTGTGAATGTAAAGGGCTGAAAAGCAACTGCCATTGTTGGGCCAGGGTGTAGGCCTAACAGGTGACACGTGGAGCCATAGCGTGTAGCACGCACTGTCCTGAGGTCGAGGTCGGTGGTTTGGTTATGGTTGGTTCAATCCAACCATGATTTAAAATAAAAAGAGAGAGGAAACCAACGAGCTGGTGTTGGTGTGGAAGTTGATGTGTCAACTCACTCTCATCCCCATCTCCTACCCCTCTTCCTTCCTTCTCTCCAATCTACCACCACCCTTACAATACGTCTGACTAATTGTCTCTCTTCCTGTCGTTTTCTATCTGTTTGTCTCTTGTGCACTGTCTGTCTGTCTCTGTCTGTCTGTCCGTCTGTCTATCTGCCCTCCACCACCCTCTTCTCCCCTCTCTCTCTCTTCTCTCTCTCTCTCCTCTCTCCATCTCTCTCCTCTCCTCCTCTCTCTCTCTCTCTCTCTCTCTCTCTCTCTCTCTCTCTGACACGTATGTAAATATTCGTTCGCGCGCTGGTCTCTCTCTCTCTCTCTGTCTGTGTCTCTGTCTCTTTCTCTGTCTGTCTCTCTCTCTTCACGCAAATGTGCGCGCATATGAGTACACACACACACACACACACACACACACACACACACACACACACACACACACACACATTGTGTCTTTTTTTCTTCCCATCTAAAAAGTACTGCCGTCAATGCTCTTTTATCTAATTGTTCCTTCTGGTGTGTGACATTGGCAACAGAGCGAAAGCGACAGCACACTAAACATTAGAACATGAGTAAACCAGACGCCTTGCATCAAACTCGAAAAAAATTAAACAGAAAGCGAATGTCCATCGGTAACGAAACACACAGACAATGCATGGTGTGAAGGGCTTTGAAAAAAAAAGTAGGGAAAAAAGGATGGAGGCCCCACTGAATACACACACACACACACACACACACACACACACACACACACACAACAACCATCTTTACAACAACAACAACAAAAATAAACAGAAAAAAAAAGATGAAAAATAAAACAACCAAAAAAAAGACAAAAAAGGGCTAAGACTGGGGTGGTGGAGGGAAAAAGAAACCAAGAACAAAAAAAAAACAAACATGTGTTTGTGCATGTGTGAATGTGTGTGTGTGTGTGTGTGTGTGTGTGTGTAAAACAGCATTAATGAGAGGATCGCTCCTGCAAAATGTACACAAACCACGCGATTTTTAAAATGAGCGGGTTTTTTTTTTCGCCTCATTTTTTTAAGCCCATACTGCAGTGCAGAACGTCATAAGTGATGAGTCAGTGCCTTGCTAGGCCATCGCCTCAGTTTGAATTTGCATGGTTCACACACTTTACACACACCTCGCCCTGGCCGCCTCATTTCACGGCGTTTTGCAAATTACGCCCTCATTTGCATCCTTTTACAGGCATGTGTCACCAATCGGGCGGTACTGAGCCAGCTTGTCCATGTGGTCAGAGTGGTAGCTGAAGATAGAGCGCGTGTGCATGTGTGCGTGCGCGTCTGTGTGTGTGTGTGTGTGTGTGTGTGTGTGTGCGTGTGCGTGCGTGCTAGAGCTAGGTAGGAAGGTTAGGCTAGGTAGGAGGGAGGGGGAAGTAGGACATCAATATTCTTGCCTTCCAGTTTTCCATTATTTAGGGGGTGGTAGGAGGAAGTTGGTTTCGTGTCCGACTGTTACACTTTGTTGCTTTGGTTCCATATGAGAGAGGCCGGGGCAGGATTTGGGCTGTTGTTGTATTGTCAAGGCAGTGAGTTGTTGTTGTAAATTTCTGTGTTGTTGCACAAGCAACAAACTAGTCCGTTGGTCGTGTGTGTGTGAGCTCTGCAGAGGGATACACTGTTCCGACCAAGGGTTGCTTTGTGTTGTGAGCGAAGCTCACTTGATTCCAATCAGGACAGGATGCGTTGGGGTAACTTCACTTCGGTCCCTGGTGTTCGTCGGAGTGGACGTGCTCCTTGTACATGCGGCGGGAGCGCCGTTAGTTCGTGCAGAGTGTGACTTCGAGTCATAAGTTAGGGCCAGGTCGTCGTCGGGTTTGGTGTGTCCTTGGCCTGTATCGAGTTCTGTGTCGTCCTTGTTTGCAGCCAGTTGCAGAACTGGTGTGGTTGACCGTCTGTCTGTTCAGGCTGGTGATCAGTCGTGTTTGTGGTGTTGTGTGTTTGACGTGTTGTCTTACATTATGGTCATGTTGTACTGTGGTTATCTCATTTTGTGATTAGTCAGGTAAACAAGCCTACGAACGCCAGCAGTACAAAGCTAAGTCCAGAGGAGAGCGGACCTGCTAACTTGTTAGCTTAGGGAGTTCGACACTTGGGCTTGAAGGGAGCAGATTGGCTAGAACTAACATCCAGTTAGTTAAGGAGTGTTGTCGTGCTACAATAACACTAGTGACAGACCAGTACTAGGGCCTCCAGTTTATAGCAGACAGTTTTGCCCTAGCACTGCGACAGAACAGCCATAGACGGTTTGCAATGGCTAGGACGGCTTTCACAGTACCACTGCTGGGCCCGGAGACTGACAGTGGCAGTGACAGACTGGACCAACTAGTTGGTGCCATGAAAGGGCTTGGGGAAAGAATCCTGACGAAACCCCCAAGCCAGAAGCCAGAGTCTGGACTGACCAGGTAAGGTAGAGTGCGTGTGTGTGAAAGTGCAAGTACCGTGTATGTCAAAGAACTTCTCTAAAAGTGTAGGAAAACACTCCATTGGTGTTGGAAGTGGGATATACTTAGCACTTTTAATTAGTACAACCCTAGCTGTATTTTGACAACAAAAATGAGGAAGAAGTAAATAGCATCTGGTTTTGGTTGTGTTTTACACAGACCAGGTACTAACTCTACTCCACACTAGCTCTTTCCAGTCGCTCCATTAATAAACGGGGAAAGATTTATTCAGTAGACCATAGGGCTGAATGTAACACAACCTCTGGATTGAGCAGTGTGGCTTGTGTGTTCAAGGAAAGGGAAGGGGGAAATTAACATTACCATATAATGATGTCCATTCCTTGTGGCAAACCCAGTGACGACCTGTTTGCACTGATTAATCTTGGAAACGCAGCAGGGGGCCATGGGAGACTTAACAGAGCCCCAAAATGGCCAGTGCATTGTAGGGAAGAAAAAGAAAGAGTACTCCCTTACCCACATGGAGCGGACAGCAGTCCATGGATGATTTTTGGTCCTCACTTCACTCGGGGGCGAGCCAAAGCATAAGTCAAGTTGCTGAACCCAGTGATGCTAGTTCCCTGCTCACTGAGCTGCCACCAGTTCCGACTCGTCCACCAAATTTTGTGGACAACCTGGCTGAGTTGGAGGTGGGCTTTCCTGGGTCTGCTGAAAAATTGGAACCCCATCCCTGCAAAATGATAAGAAAGCAATGACCAGGAAGGAGCGAGTCTTTTAGACGTGATTACTCAGGTTGAGGGCACGGACAGTTGCAGACGTCTACGTCTTCATCAAGATTGGCCTCTAGAAGACAGCATTGCCACAGATTTGGGTCAGGGATCTGCCATGTGAATACAAGCGGAGCCTGAAGGAGTCAAATCCTGAAGCAAGGTCACAGGGACGACAGCACAGACACCGTGATGGGGACTTTAGACCTAAAGATTCCAGGCCCTTTTCCCCATACTCAAGTAGGTCCAGGTCACCAGCACCGACTGACCACAGGCGTCGAGATTTTGCTGGGGATCATGACCAAGATTACAGAGATTGTATTGTGGCAGAAGGCATGACAGACAACGACGGGCCCTGTTGAGCTCTCCCTTGGCCTCGAGAGTAACTTGGAGCAGACAACCAAAGATCTAGGTCGAACAGAAACAGGTTTTTCTGCCATGACCACCACGACTGCACTGAGAGTGAGTCGGAATTGTATTCCGACTCCTCATACAGCAGCAGGGAAAAAGTCCTGTTATGGGGCAGTTTGGCTAGACAACTTGGGTTCGATATAATAGTCATTGATGGACGGTGAGGCAGATATCGATTGTGGCCAGCTCATGTTGATTTCAGCCAGTTCAAGAAGAGCGTAATATGAATAGTTGTTTGTGGTTGAGGACCATAATATGATTCGGGTGCAGCTGTGACTGCGTGAATCACAAAGATGTGTGATGATTGGGCTCATTTTTCTGTTGTAAATAGTAGTAATATGTTGAAGTTGAATAACGATTTTGCAGTTGCCCTGAACAGCATTAAAATCGGTTAACTGTGCAGTAACGCCAAGGCCGATTTGTGGGTGAGTGGTTTATACTGGTGTAACAGCCCCATTCTTACCCCTACCCCCCCCCCCTCCCCCTCCACCACAACCAATATAACTTGGATTGTTACGACCATACCCCGTGTAACAGCCCGTTCTTATCCCCCTCTGGAACTACCCCAGGGTAAGTCTGGGCTAGCCTGCTTTTACCCCCTCGTTGGAACTTACCGCCCCAGGGGTAAGTTTGGGCTAGCCTGGATTTATTTAACCCCCCCCCCCCCCCCCCCCCCCCCTGCCCAAAGGGTCAATTTCGTACTATTTGGAATCTCCTCCACCCCACCCCACCCCACCCTTCAAACAAGAGAGAGGTATTCAGGGTTGTCGGCTGCCTCTTCCAAACACGCACACCTGCCTTTAAAAAAAAAAAAAATGTGTTAGCCTGCATATTTACACCCCCTCTCCCATTTCCTATATACGGTCAGTTGGATTTAGATAAAAGAGTAGGTCTAGACTCTTCTCAATAGATGGATCTCCTACTTTCCCAACCTCCCTTGCCCCTCCCCCCCCCCCCCCCCCCCCCCAAAAAAAAAAAAAAAAAAAAAAACCCACCCTGGGTCACTATCAGACTGGTTCACTATCAGATACATATTAACATTTCTCGCGCTAGCTTACACGCGTGAGCCAATATTTGTGTGTGCGAGTACACCCGTGCATGCGTGGGAAATAAAGACGGCTACATGCCAATGTGACCAAGCGTAGCTATGACAAAATGTCGTTGTGATCACGTGTCGTTTTGACCAAGTACCCTTGTTGCTTCTTCCCGGTTTGCCTCTTTTTAACTATTTTACAGCTATTTAGAGTCCCTTGAGTACCTGTGTAGCTTAGCTTGTACAGTGTAGATGACTTGTGGTCAGTGCCACTGACCACTGGTCATTATGATGTAAATCAGAGATTTAACTATTTAACAGTTAATATGTTTCCCGAGTGCTTGTGTAGCTTGTACAATGTAGATTACGTGTGGTCAGTGCCACTGACTACTGGTCATTATGATGTAAATCGGAGATTTTATCTATTTCACAGCTAATCATAGTCTCCCAAATATCTGTGTACCTTGTACAAAGCAGACGACTGGTGGTCAGTGCCACTGACCACTGGTCACTATGACATAACTAGGATTTTTTCGACTATTTTACAGTTAATCAGTGTCTCATGAGTGTTTGTATACCTTGTGCAATGCAGACAACCAGTGGTCAGCGTCACTGACCATTGGTCACTTTAAAAGTATATCAGAGATTTTAAACTATTTTTACAGCTAATTAGCGTCTCCTGAGTGCCTGTGTACCTTGTACAATGTAGATGACGGGGGGGTGGGTGGGGGGGGGGGTCAGTTCGCTGCTGGGGGGGGGGGGGGGGTGTTAAGTTCCAGCTAGTCCTGAAATGACCCCGGGGATAAAAGCAGGCTAGCCCAGACTTACCCCAGGGTAAGTTCCAGGGGGGGATAAGAACGGGCTGTTACACCGGGGTATGGTCGTGACCATCCAAGTTATATTGGTGTCCTTTCACCTTTGTTTGAGTCATGGTACTCGACGCGGGTGTCGTGTGCGTGCAGACTGTATCTTTGACGTGTGTGTGTGAACGCGCGCACCAGGTTTTGTTGAAGGCGACATGTGCGTGAAGGCAAGTCTTTTGTGACACCCTTCAAGGAGACTGGTGCGGTGGTAGGTGGTGTGTGACACATTGAAGACGTACAGTGAGTCCATATGGTTGGGAAGTTTTCTGTAGATCAAGTGAGTCATCACGCATACAGGGATAAATAAATGTGTGTCAAAACAGGATTGGGGGGAAGATACCTGAGGTTGCATGGAGGCAACCTCATTATGAATTTTAGTAGTCGGAAACAAAGGGAGAGGTAAAGTTCACGGCGAGTGGCCTAGCAGTCGGTAGGATAAAGAATGGATGGGATGTGTGCAGCATGTCATAAATCTACGAGGTGTGGTTATGCTGGCATAACAAGGATTAAGAACTGGGGTGATGGATGGAAATGTTGGCGAACGAATCGTGTTTTTGGTATATGATGACACTTGACAGTGCAAAGAGGGGTAAGAATTTGAGGGATTGTGGCTGGGAGACGATTCCCTTGGGTGAACATTGACCCATTTGGAAATTGATATGTTTTTGTAGACAGATGTTCATCATCACTGATTATTGTGTGTGAAGACATCTTATGAAATTGCACATTTCCTAAACTACTTAGCATTTCCCAAGGGGGGGGGGGGGGGGGGGGGGGGGGGGGGGAGTCTGTGTTGGGGCTGCTTGGGCTTGTTTTCTTTTACTTCTGAGGTTTGGGTGTAATACCTAATTTCATATTTAATAACATGGATTGGCTCAGGGAGAAAAATAGTTTTTAACTGCTGTGGTAAGGGTTGGCTGGTAATGGGTCTAGTAACCCCAAAGCGAGTAACGGGTTGGGGGTGTATTCGGAATATAAGGAGTCATTCTTATATCCAAGAGAGAATTAAAGCAATGGACATGGAGAGTTCATGCCATACCAAGTAAGCTATCTGCCTTGGTTACTCAGGTAGTAGGGACACTGTAGTAGTGGCCTACAGTTGTTTCAGCAGATATCCTGCTCCCGTGCCGAGGCTGGGGCCGGATCAATGCAGTCTGCAGCCGCATGCTGGCAGGTGAGTGGTGGCTTCCTGTTACTGTTGCTGTTCCGGGAGGGGGGAAAACCGCCCAGGCTGAACGCCGTCTGTGAGGCAGTTCTCCTGCCACCTGTTGCTCTCCCA
>JADBJO010003451.1:0-15000 GCA_016801955.1 Conus betulinus | reverse complement strand
GTCTGCGGTGAGGAAATAACACCTGTCCATGTTATTCTACACTGTCAGCATTTGAAATCATTTTTACCCACTTCGATTTGTGATTCAACGGTTTCAGATTCATCTTTTAAGAATATTTTATTGAACGATTTGCTTATGCTAGATGTTGTAAAGGCTTAAAACGGAGCCCAGTTGGCTCACTGATTTAATGTTTACAAATGTTTTGAGTATGTTATTGTTGTCACTGATTTAATGTTTTTACAAATGTTTTGAGTATGTTATTGTTGTTAAGATTTCATTTTTGAAGGGAAATGGTAGGGAGGTTCAGAGATAGGAAGACGGGAGTTTTGTTGATTGTTTTTTTTTTTTTTTTTTTTTTTTTTTTTTTTGTCGTCTAATATCACAGCATTGTGAAAAGACGTTAAGAGAAGAACGAACACACACACACACACACACACACACACACACACACACACACACACACACACACACACACACACACACACACACACACACAGAGAGATCTTGCAGACATAATGATTTCAATAGGTTGGAGAGGTTCTTTACTGTTTTGAGACAAGGCAAAATGGTTGTTGTTGTTGTTGTTGTTGTTGATTTATAGTCTGTTCACACTTGGGTGATATTAGACTTTACGGGGAGGGGGGGGGGGGGGGGTTAGGGGGGAGGGGAGCGAGAGGGGGGTTAGGAAGGGTGGAAGGAGGAGGACAGAGGGGAGGAAAAAGGTGAGAAATAATGTCAAGAACAGTACAAATTTAAATATAAACTACACTATCATGATCATAAAAATGTGTGTGGTGTGTGTGTGTGTGTGTGTGTGTGTGTGTGTGTGTGTGTGTGTGTGTGTGTGTGTGTGCGATGCGTGAAGAGTGTGAGTGTGTGTGTGTGTGTGTGTGGTGTGTGTGTGTGTGTGTGTGTGTGTGTGTGTGTGTGTGGCACTTAGGGTGCAAAGTTTGAAGGAAAAAAGTTTTTGTTTAGTCTGTATGACCTGTTAATGTAATTTTGAAAAAAAAATATGCCTAACAAATTCGTGAAAAAAAGTATGAAGAATTTGTATGTAAATAGTGTAAAAATAAAAGTTAAGTTGTTAATTGAAAAGGGGGAACTTTCGTTTGTTTCGATTGAATGGTTGTTTTGTCGACGTTGTGTGAGCAAGAGTTTGATGGAAGTGTTTATGTTTATTTGTGTGCATATATAGACCTACTACGCGTGTAACCCATGTGTGCACACACATGCAAAATATTTGGGAGACCAATTTATATTTATATTGCTGATCAGTTGGCATTATCTATTTCAGCGTCTAAATGTAACGTTTTGGAGGCGCCTGAACTTCCAAAAACGCCCATCTCAGCAACTGGCAGATGACGTCATCAACCCTTGAAGGTGACATCATCTGTGACGCAGATTACATGTTCCCCGAGGAGGAGTCTTCACAGGTTGTCTGCCAGCTGGAAACTGGAATGTGGACCACACAGATGCCTAGCCCCCTGTCAGCAAGTGGTGTGGGAGAACAAACAACACGGTAATGACGTTGTTCTTTCTTTTACCTCTCGCCCCTGAGTTGCAGATCAGTCAGAAAGCAATCACAAAGTCATTTACACACCCTCAGGTTTTCATCTGGAAAAGAAAAGCATGTACGTTCAATGTCCAATGTGCTTTAACATCCATGTTCAATCATTGCACTTCCTCAGAATAGTCTTTAGCTTTAGCTCTCAGTCTTTGCTTACTGGGTTCTGTTCTCTCCAAGTGAGTATGCCAGTGTAGCGAAAAACCTGTTGTGCTCGCAACACGTTCTCTTTTCTGCACAATAAAGGGAACGAGGCACAAAGAGAAAGCGAAGCATGTCAACCAAAACCAAAACCTGGTTATTGACACACAACGTCTAATACACACATGAGAGAGACTCAAAGTGAACTGCATTGGCACAACATGAGACACAAATGAGAGAGAGACTACAGTTGACTGTATTGACACATCTAACAGGCACAAGAGAGAGACTCACAGTTAACTGTATGACACAGTATGTAACGGACACATGAGAGAGACTCAAAGTGAGGGCGCCCCTTCCTCTCTTAGGACGCTGAACGTTCGTATGTGTGGGACAGTCATATGCAAGCACGCTGGATGAGGCAATTGATGACTTCCTTTCTTTTTTTTTTCAACAAGGTCTCAATGCCTAAGTTGTTCTGAGGTCAAATACTTGAGCCTATCGATCAGCTCGTAGACAAGACTCTAGGACAAGAAACCATGATACCCATAAGAAAAGCGAACGTAACCGCACGTGATATGCAAAAAGAGTCCAAGCACTATCCAATAGATAGATGAATCAACAAATAGATTAAAACAAATGTAGGATATAGGGAGAGGGGAGCTGAATAACGCAGAGTCTGTCTAAACACGAGGATGCTGTCACTCAGTAGTTCAAAAAAAAGAGAACGCGCGTTCTCATGTACAGACCTATGGAATTCTAGTGCTGAACAGCTAATGAAAAAAAACACACACACACACACACCACACACACACACACACACACACACACACACACACACACACAACACATACACACACCACACGCGCGCGCACGCAGAGAGGATAGAGAGAGAGAGAGAGTTCATCCCAGAGTAAAAAACAGCATGGGACACTTGACCTGTCTAGTCCCTAATTTCTGAAAAAGACATTGTCCAATTCAATGGCTCATGTAATTTAGAAATCAAATCAGTATACCATAATTTACGACTTTCTCGTAAGTGTTCGTGCACCATGATTCTGCGTAGCATCATCCGAAGTTTTGAATATAGCATTTTAATACTGATGTGAAGCTTTGAATCACTCAGGATTTAACGTGCTCTTGCCATTTACCCCCTGCCTCTGCCCCCCTTTGTGTGTTGTCGTCGCCGTTGTCTGACTGTTTGCTCACGGTATTTCAGTACTCATTTATGGCCTCATGTTCTTGCTACTTCGATTAGTATCATGAACTACACGACTGCAAAGTCAAACATTTGAAAATCATAATATAAGCTGAGAATGTATTATAAGCCTTTGCTTGATGTACTCACAATTTCTTTGTTGCATTGTAACTGCAAACGTTTTAATGCTAGAATAAATCTGGCATATGTACTCTAAAAAAAAAAAAAAAAAAAGTCCAACAAAAAACCAAAAAAAAAAAAAAAAAAAAAAAAAAAAAAAAAAAAAAAAGTCCAAACCAAAAATTAACCGTAATCAAGCAACCAAATGTTTATATAGCAGGATTGTAGGTGTTTAGGGAAAAGTGTTGGGTGGCGTTCACACCTGTTCTTTTGAAGACACATACACCACAGGAGAAGAGTGACCCGTCCAAAATGGGAGAAGAGAGGGGGCAGGGAGGGAAGGGAAGTAGAGAGGATGTTGGAAGAGGGGAGGAGAGAGGGAGTAAAGCAGTCCTTGCTTTCCTGCTGATGCCAAATGCCTCTCTTCACTTAGAACCTCATTAGAAATTAGAAGCGAAACATGGTCAGATCTTCAACACATGTGTTAAAATAAAGGCAGATAGTAGATGTGCAGGACACAGAGAACCACCGACTGAGACTAACGGGTAGGCGCGCACCAGAAAAAGCATAATGGACTGACAGATGCATAACCTTGGCATGTCAAATTAGCTAGAATGTTTATTTATCTTTATTTTGTTTATGATTTTAGGTTCGGGACTGGTGTAATAAGTGTATAGTCCAGTACATCAATGGCTGGTTCACCAAATTCATTTTTTTTTTTCCAGAGAGAGTCAGAGAAGAGGAGAGAGACATCAGAGAGGCGATGGCTTTCACCGAAGAGGAGAGGAGGAGGAGTGATTTTTTGATAAATTGGGACAGACAGAGGGCAGAATCTAGAGAGACTACGAGAGAGAGCAGGTGGGAGAGAGAGCTGACAGAGAGGGAGAGACTTATCTTGTTTCTGATTTGAGGTAGGGACTGGGAGTATCAGGGGATAGTCATATGGCCTTGTTCCTCGTCAACAGAATCATTGAAGAGATCTCCTCGTGAGAGAGAGAGAGAAGAGAGAGGAGAGAGAGCGTGGACAATCCTGTGTACATAAAAAAAAACTAGGACTGGTGAACTCATTAAATACCGACAGGTGAAAGTTGGATTTGACGAAAGAGTACCCCCTTACCACGAACTCCACAAGCGGGTGGGCCGTGTGTCTGTCAGCCCACCCAAACCAAGAACACAAGGTGCTCTCTCTCTCTCTCTCTCTCTCTCTCTCTCTCTTCTCTCTCTCTCTCTCTCTCTCTCTCTCTCTCTCTCTCGTTGTCTAACTATTGTCAATAAAGCAGTGTCATTGTTATTCTCTCTCTCTCTCTCTCTCTCTCTCTCTCTCTCTCTCTCTCTCTCTGGAAAAAAAACATTTCTTTGTCTTTAAGTGTGTGAGTTTGCGCACTCACGCGCATGTGTGTGTGTGTGTGTGTGTGTGTGTGTGTGTGTGTGTGTGTGTGTGTGTGTGTGTGTGTGTGTGTGGTGCAATACGTAGTATGTTTGTTGAGTTTTTCAAAAAACCAACCAAAGGTGCTACCTAAGACGCAAAAAGAGAAAAAAAAAAAAAAATTCTGTCTCTCTCTCTCTCTCTCACTCTCTCTTGCGTCTTAGGTAGCACCTTGGTTGGTTTTTTGAAAACTCAACAACATACTACGTATGGCACACCAGCCTTTTTCTGGGATATAGCATTCTTCTTAAAACCGAAAAGGCAGAGGAGTCAAATTACCACTTTACGCGGTCACTGAGGAGAAACAATCAGGCTTAGAAATACCGGTATCTGACCAGGAGTTTATATGTTAGTGAGCTTCCTCCCCATTGGAGAATGTCTCCCCTTTTGGAGATTATAAGCTTGCTGAAGGTTCATTTTGAGCAGCATTTATTATTCCCCATTCACCCACTCAAGCACATACTGTCAGTTAGGCAGAATTATCTACCACTGCAGATATGTAAGCTTATCACCCTCTTATTTCTACAATCTGACATAAGAGCAAGCTTTGTTTATAATTCAATATTTCTTGCAGTCATTGCAACACCAAGCTGCTCTGTAAATTGCTGGAATAGTGCTCGGTATTTATCCTTGGAATTTATGAGTGTATTGTATATATATATATATATATATATATATATATATATATATATATATATATATATATATATATATATATATATATATGTGTGTGTGTGTGTGTGTGTGTGTGTGTGTGTGTGTGTGTGTGTCAGTACAACTTTGAGTTTATCTGACAATAAATTGGTTTCAGTCAGTGTGTGTGTGTGTGTGTGTGTGTGTGTGTGTGTGTGTGTGTGTGTGTTTCTCCCTTCCTGCCTCTCTCTCTCTCTCTCTCTCTCTCTCTCTCTCTCTCGCTTACTCTCTCTCTCTCTCTCTCTCTCTCTCTCTCGCTCTCGCCCTCTGTCTCTCTCTGTCTCTCTCTCTGTCTGTCTGTCTGTCTCTCTCTCTCTCGCTCTCGCCCTCTGTCTCTCTCTCTCTGTCTCTCTCTCTGTCTCTCTCTGTCTCTCTCTGTCTGTCTGTCTGTCCTTTCTCTCTCTCTCTCTCTCTCTCTCTCTCTCTCTGTTTCTCTTTCTCTCTCTTTGTCTCTCTCTTCTCTGCCTCCCTCTCACTGTCTGCCTGTCTTTCTGTATTTCTATCTATCCCCCCCCACCCCCCCCCCCCCCTCTCTCTGTCAGCCTGTGGTCTATCTGTCTGTCTGTTTCTCTCTGTCTGTCTGTCTCTTTCTCACTGTCTCTCTCTTTATCTATTTATCTGTCCATCTATCTATGTGACCTCATCTATCTGTGTCCTATATATATTGGCTATTTATGTATGTATATGTCCATCTATCTATCTATCTTCTGTATCTTTCTGTCTGTCTATCTATCTGTCTGTCTATCCATCTATTTACCTATTTGCACTAACTATAATTATGATAATTACCGTAATGACAACAGCAACAACAACACTGGTGATAATAATGACAACAGCAGCGACAACCACAAGAACAAACAGCAATAAACAAGAATGAGAACAACAGTAGTAATAATGATAGTAATCACTTTTTCGCATTGAAAAAGGCTTATAAGACACAAGCCATACATAAACACGAACACCGACCAATTTTACGAATGTGAGCAGGAAAACCGTCTTGAGCGTTCTAATTGAAGGTTGAAAAATTAAGGCTATAGATTAAAAAAAAAAAAAAAAAAAAAGACAAATCAGAGTCAAGTTGGAATTTTCTGCCCCGACAGGCTCCTACCCAGAGTTGAGTTCGCTACGGGCTCGGCTGGGAAGACTGGGACCACACAGTCGAGTTTCATCCACGTAACAGATGCGTCTCTGAGAGTGTTGCTCAAATTCTGTGACCAACACTGCAGGTTCTGCATCTCTCGGGCCTGGTTGACGCTAGGATATTTTATGAAAGGAAGAGTAGCGTAGAGACCTGTCATGCAGTCTCAGACCGCAATGGAAATCCGTAGCAACGTCTTCATTATTCTCATTCTCATCCATCAGCATAAAAGAAGTCTGAGATTTTGTGGCCCTTTCATGCTCTGCTCTCATGGTGACCTCAGTTTCAATGTCCTCTCCACGTTTGTGGCCTTGGTTTAATTCCGTTGGGGTCACCGCTATCGGCGACTCCATGGGGGCTGTTGCTGGACGGGCGTGGTGGCGCCCTCTCTGGAGGAAGAGCTCACTCACGCCGGCTCTGCGACTAGGCAAGTATCGCCGTCAGTATAGGGCTTAGTAGGTGGTGTCCTGCGTGTGTTGGATCAGAACAGGCGACAATGAACACCACCGAAGGGACGGCAGCAGTGCAGTGTCTCCTCCGGTGGGTTGCATCATGACGCTTTGACATTGACTGCTCCCTGTGGATTGCTGGTGCCAGGGCTGCGACAGGACTGACCGGGCTGTGGCTGTAGACGGGAGCCTGAATGAGCGGCGTGGGTGCACTGTCACTGTAGTGGCACAGGAGATGGGACAGAAAAAAAACCTTTAGCTCCGTTTTCAAAGTATCCAAAGTGTAGAGAGTTTCAGGTGACAGAAGCTTGATAAAGGAATAGATCTGGGCCAAGTGGTTGGAAATCAGCTCTAGGGACACACAGGCATTTTCAGCACTGGTTCTGAGAGAGCATTATAGCTGGTATTCCTGAGGGAGAAGAGAGAAATCGAGGTCTCTCTCTCTCTCTTTTTGCCTGAGTGTGCATGTAAGTATGTATGTATGCATGCATGCATGTATGTATGTATGCATGCATGTATGTATGTATGTATGAATCGATCTATTTATCTGTCTATCAATCTTTCTTTCTTTCTTTCTTTCTTTCTATCTATCTATCTATCTATATATATCTATCTATCTATCTATCTATCTATCTATCTATCTATCTGTCTGTCTGCCTGCCCATTTATTCATTAATGTTTTTTTCTGTCTGTTTGTTCGTCACTGTATCTGTTTGTCTGTCCCTCTATTTCTTTTAGGAACGGGAATTCTCCAAAGTGATTAACATGTAGGAAACTCCCTGTGTCCATTCACCTACTTCAGATGTAGGACACACAAAACAAGGTTTGCCTGGTTTACGACGAAACAAGAATCGCATTGTGTACACAATGAACAAAGGTTGACTTGTACATTCTGTGTGTCTGCGTCTGCATGTGTCCTAGTTTGTTTCAGTTTCAGTCTCATCTAGGAGGCTGTGCGGAATAGTCCATTTTCGCTACACCACATCCGCCAAGTTTTGAGACCACACTACGCATGATTTGAAACTGATGGTAAATGAATTAACAACAAAGATGAGACAATTGAAGAAGAGGATCTTGTGGCTACGACTCAGCGGATGTCTCACATACGCATTAGCCCAACGCGCTGGTCAGACCTTGAGTGCCTACCTACCATTTTTTCTCTTTGTGTGTGTGTGTGTGTGTGTGTGTGTGTGTGTGTGTGTGTGTGTGTGTAGTGGATGTACACGTGTGTGTATGATGTGGAGATTTGTGGGTTTGTGTGAGCACAGGTATCTGCATATAGGCTCTATGTGTACATCTCTGTGTGTATTCGTGTGTCTTTGTATGTGGGCGTGTGTGCGCGTGTACGTGCGTGCGCGCGCGCGTGTGTGTGTGTGTGTGTGTGTGTGTGTGTGTGTGTGTGTGTGTGTGTGTGTGTGTGTGCGTGTGTGTGTGTGTGCATTGTGTGTGCTTATGTGTATGCGTGTGTGTGCGCGCATGTGTCGGTGTGGACGTGCACATGCACACATGTGTAAACGTGTGTGGGTAAGAACGATCGTTCGTATGTGCGTGTGTGTGTGTGTGTGTGTGTGTGTGTGTGTGTGTGTGTGTGTGTGTGTGTGTGTGTGTGTGTGTGTGTGAGTGCGTGCGCGCGCGTGTATGTAT
Organism: Conus betulinus; assembly: GCA_016801955.1. Lineage (NCBI taxonomy): Eukaryota > Metazoa > Mollusca > Gastropoda > Neogastropoda > Conidae > Conus > Conus betulinus. Next base: position 6,627 of record JADBJO010003451.1, on the reverse strand, counting down.
GTGTGTGTGTGTGTGTGTGTGTGTGTGTGTGTGTGTGTGTGTGTGTGTGTTGTGTCCTTACCGACGAAAACAAGAATCGCATTGCGTACACAATAAACAAAGGTTGACTTTTTTTGCTGTCCCAACCTCTGCGCCACTCAGAGGCAGTGCATCCACGCCGCTCATTCCGACACCTGTCCACAGCCACAGCCCGGTCGGCCCCGCCGCAGCCCCGGCACCGGCAATCCACAGGGAGCAGTCAGTGTCAAGTCAAGTCCTCAAGAGGCAACCCACCGAAGGAGACACTGCACTGCTGCCGAGTCACTTCGGTGGTGTTCAGTGGCGCCTGTTCTGATCTAACATACGCAGAACACCACCTACTAAGCCCCCTACTGACGACAATAATTGCTTAGTCGCGGAGCCGGAGTGAGTGAGCTCTCCCTCCGGAGGGCGCCACCACGTCTGTCCAGCAACAGCCCCCATGGATTCGCCGATACCGGTGACCCCGACGGAACCAAACCAAGACCACAGACGTGGAGAGGACATCGAAATTGAGGTCACCATGAGAGCAGGGCATGAAGGGCAACAGAATTTGAGACAATTTTTAATGCTGATCGATGAGAATGAGGATGAGATGATTATGATGATGCTACGGATTTCCATTTCAGTCTGAGACTATATGACAGGGCTGTACTCTACGCTTCCTTTCATAATATATCCCGGCGTCAACCAGGCCCGAGAGATACAGGCACCTGCAGTGTTGGTCAGGAAATTTGAGCAACACTCTCAGAAACGCATCCATTAAGTGGATGAAACTCGACTGTGTGGTCCCAGACTTCCAAGTGAGTCCGCAGCAAACTCAACTCTGGGTAGGAGCCGGTCGGGACAGAAAAACCCACATGACTCTGATGGGATTTGAACCTACGACCTCCCAGCCGGGAGTCTGCGACGCTGACCACTTCGCCACGGCGGCTGGTAATCTTGTCGCAATTTAGATCGAGCGTGCTAAAAAACCGTTTGAGGAATGCCATGAGATAACATTTCTACTATGTGGAGATGGAAAAAAAGCTTTAAAAAGAGAAACGGAGGTGCTTTGAGATTGTGTCCACAAATACATATACAAGGAGGGTCTAAAAGCCGACTCAATGGTGCATCATTCTGTATACTGTAATAAGGGAACAAGTCACACACACACACACACACACACACACACACACACAAGAGAAGAGAGAGAGAGAGAGAGAGAGAGAGAGAGAGAGAGAGTTTTGTGTGTCTTCAGAAGTCCAGCTTTCTCATCGTCGTATGTTTGTCTAGGTTTGGGGTCCACCTGGTGGCCACCGAAAGAGAAACTCCCTTTCACGTTGGCGCCAGACTGAATTATTATAGCGCTGTGAGGAAAACGATTCTGAACTACAAGGTCAACGGTGTTTGGCTAATAAATTCCAAGGATAAGTACTGAGCACCATTCCAGCAACTTACAGAGCAGCTTGGTGTTGCAATGACTGCAAGAAATATTCAATAATAAACAAAGCTTGCTCTTATGTCTTAGATTGTAGAAATAGGGGGGGATAAGCCTTCATATCTGCAGATACCGATATTTCGAAACCCTGATTGTTTCTCCTCAGTGACCGCGGAAAAGTGGTAATTTGACTCCTCTGCCTTTTCGGTTTTTTTAAAGAAGAATGCTATACCAGAAAAAGGCTGGTGTGCAATACCGTAGTATGTTTGTTGAGTTTTTTCAAAAAAACACACCAAAGGTGCCACCTAAGAAGCAAAAGAAAATCATGAAAGAGCAAAACAAGCTACATTTTTCTTGTGAAAAGTAGAAAATATAAAAAGATAACCTCTTAAGACACAAGTGCTGAGGGCCAGTTCTTGGAATGAATCCACAAGGGACTAAATTACATTAAACTAATAAATTCCAAGGATAAGTACCGAGCACCATTCCAGCAACTTACAGAGCAGCTAGGGTGTTGCAATGACTGCAAGAAATATTGAATTATAAACAAAGCTTGCTCTTATGTCTTAGATTGTAGAAATAGGGGGGGGGGGGGGGGGGGGGTTAGCCTTCATATCTGCAGTGGTAGATAAATCTGCCTAACTGACAGTATGTGCTTGAGTGGGTGAATGGGGAATAAATAAATGCTTCTCAAAATGAACCTTCAGCAAGTTTATAGTCTCCAAAGTGGGAGACAATCTCCAATGGGGAGGAAGCTCACTAACATATAACTCCTGGTCAGATACCGGTATTTCGAAACCTGATGTTTCTCCTCAGTGACCGTAGAAAGTGGTAATTTGACTCCTCTGCCTTTTCGTTTTAAGACAAACAAAGGTGCCACCTAACAAGCAAAAGAAAAAATGATGAAAGAGCTACATGTTCTTGTGAAAAGTAGAAAATAGAAAATATAAAAAGATAACCTCTTAAGACACAAGTGCTGAGGACCAGTTCTTGGGATGAATCCACAAGGGACTAAATTACAATAAACTAATAAATTCCAAGGATAAGTACTGAGCACCATTCCAGCAACTTACAGAGCATCGTGGTGTTGCAATGACTGCAAGAAATTTAAATTATAAACAGAGCTTGCTCTTATGTCTTAGATTGTAGAAATAGGGGGGTGATTAGCCTTCATATCTGCAGTGGTAGATAATTCTGCCTAACTGACAGTATGTGCTTGAGTGGGTGAATGGGGAATAATAAATGCTTTTCAAAATGAACCTTCAGCAAGCTTATAGTCCCGAATGTGGGAGACAACTCCAATGGGGAGGAAGCTCACTAACATCTTTATATATTTTCTACTTTTCACAAGAAAATGTAGCTTGTTTTGATCTTTCATGATTTTCTTTTGCTTGTTAGGTGGCACCTTTGGGGGTTTTTTTTTTTGTTTTGTTTTGTTTTTTGAAAAACTCAACAAACATACTACAGTATTGCACACCACCCTTTTTCTGGGATAGCATTCTTCTTAAAAACTGAAAAGGCAGAAGAGTCAAATTGCCACTTTCCGCAGTCACTGAGGAGAAACAATCAGGTTTCGAAATACTGGTATCTGACCAGGAGTTTATATGTTAGTGAGCTTCCTCCCCATTGGAGATTGTCTCCCACTTTCGAGACTATAAGCTTGCTGAAGGTTCATTTTGAGAAGCATTTATTATTCCCCATTCACTCACTCAAGCACATACTGTCAGTTAGGCAGAATTATCTACCACTGCAGATATGAAGGCTTATCACCCCCCTATTTCTACAATCTAAGACATAAGAGCAAGCTCTGTTTATAAGTTAATATTTCTTGCAGTCATTGCAACAACACCAACCTGCTCTCTAAGATTTTGGAATGGTGCACAGTACTTATCCTTGGAATTTATTAGTTTATTGTAATTTAGTCCCTTGTGGATTCATCCCAAGAGCTGACCCTCAGCACTTGTGTCTCAAGAGGTTATCTTTTTATATTTTCTACTTTTCACAAGAAAATGTAGCTTGCTTTGCTCTTTCATGATTTTCTTTTGCTTGTTAGGTGGCACCTTTGGTTGTTCTTTTTGAAAACTCAACAAACATATTACGGTATTGCACACCACCCTTTTTCTGGGATAGCATTCTTCTTAAAACCCCAAAAGGCAGAGGAGTCAAATTACCATTTTCTGCGGTCACTGAGGAAAAACAATGAGGTTTCGAAATACCGGTATCTGACCAGGAGTTATATGTTAGTGAGCTTCCTCCCCATTGGAGATTGTCTCCCACTTTCGAGACTATAAACTTCCTGAAGGTTCATTTTGAGAAGCATTTATTATTCCCCATTCACCCACTCAAAACACATACTGTCAGTTAGGCAGAATTATCTACCACTGCAGATATGACGGTTAAATCACACCCCCCTATTTCTACAATCTAAGACATAAGAGCAAGCTTTGTTTATAACTTAATATTTTTTGCAGTCATTGCAACACCACGACGCTCTGTAAGATTCTGGAATGGTGCTCGGTACTTATCCTTGAAACTTGTTAGTTTATTGTAATTTAGTCCCTTGTGGATTCATCCCAAGAACTGGCCCTCAGCACTTGTGTCTCAAGAGGTTATCTTTTTATATTTTCTACTTTTCAAAGAAAATGTAGCTTGTTTTGCTCTTTCATGATTTTCTTTTGCTTGTTAGGTGGCACCTTTGGTTGTTGTTTTTTTTTTTTTGAAACTCAACAAACATACTACAGTATTGCACACCAGCCTTTTTCTGGGACAGCATTTTTCTTAAAAACTGAAAAGGCAGATGAGTCAAATTACCACTTTCTACAGTCACTGAGGAGAAACAATCAGGTTTCGAAATACTGGTATCTGACCAGGAGTTATATGTTAGTGAGCTTCCTCCCCATTGGAGTTTGTCTCCCACTTTCGAGACTATAAGCTTGCTGAGTTTATTTTGAGAAGCATTTATTATTTCCCATTCACCCACTCAAGCACATACTCTCAGTTAGGCAGAATTATCTACCACTGCAGATATGAAGGCTTATCACCCCCCCTATTTCTACAATCTAAGACATAAGAGCAAGCTTTGTTTATAATTTAATATTTCTTGCAGCAAGCTGCTCTGTAAGTTGCTGGGAATGGTGCTCGGTACTTATCCTTGGAATTTATTAGTTTATTGTAATTTAGTCCCTTGTGGATTCATTCCAAGAACTGGCCCTCAGCACTTGTGTCTTAAGAGGTTATCTTTTTATATTTTCTACTTTTCACAAGAAAATGTAGCTTGTTTTGTTCTTTCATGATTTTCTTTTGTTGTTAGGTGGCACCTTTGTTTTTTTTTGTTGTTTTTTTTAAAACTCAAACAAACATACTACGGTATTGCACACCACCCTTTTTCTGGGATAGCATTCTTCTTAAAACTGAAAAGGCAGAAGAGCCAAATTGCCACTTTCCGCGGTCACTGAGGAGAAAAACAATCAGGTTTCGAAATACCGGTATCTGACCAGGAGTTATATGTTAGTGAGCTTCCTCCCCATTGGAGATTGTCTCCCACTTTCGAGACTATAAGCTTGCTGAAGGTTCATTTTGAGAAGCATTTATTATTCCCCATTCACCCACTCAAGCACATACTGTCAGTTAGGCAGAATTATCTACCACTGCAGATATGAAGGCTTATCACCCCCCTATTTCTACAATCTAAGACATAAGAGCAAGCTTTGTTTATGATTATATATATATATATATATATATTATATATATATATATATATATAATGCTATGCCTACCTCTCTATCTATCTATCATTTTATCTATCTATCTCTATCTGTCTGTCTGTTTCTCTGTCTGTCTATGTCTCCAAAGCACAGTACTGAGACGGTTCATCATCAGTGTGTTGTTGAAAACGTGTTTCACTCATCCTCAAGAATGTAGGCTAGAATTCTGGACTGCCTCACTGGTGAAAATATTAATGCCGCCATTCAGGCAGCCACTGTTTGTAATCTGGGGGCGGCGGTGTCTATAGATGATATACTGTGCATGTTTGTTCTTGTGCTTTGTCATCCATCCGGCCAGCACAGTATGCCCAGTCTTCTGTGAAGAATGGAATGGGATTTAACGTGCGTGCAATGGTTACTATCATAATTGATTTTCACTTTATGCGTTCTTATGGTTAAAAACCTCACCGGAAGGACTTAGATTGTTTTATCTGCCAAATATGGCTTTCACTAATTTGCATAAACGTACGCACACACCACACACACACACACACACACACACACACACACACACACACGCACGCACGCACACACACACACACACACACACACACACACACACACACACACACACACACACACACACACATACACATACACACACACACACTCACACGTGCGCGCGCGTGTAAGAATATAGACTGCACATTTCTCTACAGATCTTCCGTATTAGTTCCTCCATCCACTCGGCAAAGTCTTCTTTTCACTGAAATTGTAAGTAAAGAAAGGTCTTTGTACATTTCTCTACAGATCTTCCATATTAGTTCCTCCATCCACTCGGCAGGTCCTCCTTTCACTGAAATTGTAAGTAAGGAAAGGTCTTGTTTGCCGCCTTTTAAGCATACAACCAAAATGGCACAGCAAGATTTCCCAGGCGTGTTGAAATTGTTCTAAACAGTACTCGGTTTCAGTGCGAAGTAAGCAATAGTCTAAGACCCGCCGGTAAATTTCTCTTCTGCAGGCCAACCTACGAGAGTCCTGAGCAAATGGGATTCAGAGAGAAACCTATATATCCACCTTCAACTGTCCATGATTAATTGTAATGCCTTCCACTACAGGGAATGTTTGCACATTTTGTGACCGATTCGTGCTGATCTGAATAGCTTTCATGAGAAAAAAGAGCCATGGAAACGGTAGCTGTCCACATCGCCATTATGTCACTTTGATGGCAGGTGAATGGTGTCACTTTTAAATTGTTTCTGTCCCACGTGTTCTATGGCAGTGTACTTCTTCGATGTAGGGACGTTCAATCTAACTCAGGAAGCAATCCTCCGCTCAGCATGGACTCCATAAGCAGATAATGCAGGACCAACCTGGAGAGTCATTCTGGAATGACAGAGCACCTCTCAGACCACTGGAACCGTTTCAATTCAACCACGGAACCCACACTCTGTCACGTCATGGTCACTCTGGACACGATGAAGA
>JADBJO010003450.1:242500-243907 GCA_016801955.1 Conus betulinus | reverse complement strand
AGGAGTAGGGGGGGGGGGGCGGGGGTGGGTGGAGCGTAGAGCAGTGGAGGTGGGGTTGGGATGGGGGGGTGATCGTTCTTAGAAACATAACCTCGATTTTAGGACCAACAATTAAAGAAACTCCGGCCCCTGTCGACCAAGCCTCGCAAAATCAGATCAGATCGGGGACTTAGGGGGTAGAGGTGGGGGTTGGGGTGAGAGATGATTTAAAAGAAAGAGAGAGGGGAAGATAAAAGAAAAAAAAAAGTAGCCGAGTCCGAGCGCTCTCCTCCTCGTCTCTCTCATCTCTCCTCTCTCTCTCCCATCTCTCGCTCTCTTCTCTCTCTCTCTCTCTCTCTCTCTCTCTCTCTCTCTCTCTCTCTCTCTCTCTCTCTCTCTCTCGCAATCTCTCGACAAAATACCAGCTCGCGAGAGCCAACACCGTATTAGGATCCGTCCTGGTCCTGATCGCCTACTGGGCGAGGATCGAGGGGTGATTCCAAAGTCATTTGGTTTTCAAAGTCCATCCCCTCCCCTCCCCCCCCCCACACCGCCTACCCGCCCGGCCCGTGTCCTCCTCTCTCTTTCTCTCTCTCTCTCTCTCTCTCTACCCCCCCCCCCCCCCCCCCCCGTCCATGACTTGATGAGTGGGAAGATATACCAGCACCGGCTTGACGTCAACCTCGAGCCGCTTACCTTAGCAAAGCTCCAGACAAAAAGTCAGCAGCCACGGCACCGGTTCTGGAATGGGGGAAGGGGGAGTGGGGGGTGGGGGTAGTGGGGGGAGGATGTGCAGAAGGAGGTGGGTGGGAGGTGGTTTTTTTTTTTTTTTTTTTTTTTTTTTTTTTTGAGGGGGGGCTGGGGGGGTGGGGGGGGGGGGGGGATAGTAGGGGAGTGAGAGAATGAAGGGGAGGTTAAGTAAGGATTGAGGGCGAGATTCTCGACTGAAAGTGGAGGGGGGGAGGAGGGGGGGGATGACAGGATTCTCCCACATATACAGCACCAAAAAAAACAAAAAGACAAATCGGCTTTGGACCCAAAAGAGGGGGTGAAAAAGGGAGGGGGGGGGGGGGGGAGGGAGAAAAAATGGGAATGAAAAACAGAAAACAGCCGGATGAAAAAATGAAGGACCAGCGAAAAGGGGGGTTTGGGGGGGGGGGGGGGAGTAGTGGTGGGTGTGTAGGATGGAGTTGACAGGTTGTGCAGTCGAGCAGTGCTTCTCTCCCCCCCCCCCTACCCTCCCCCCACCCCCCACCCTTACGCTCCCTTCCCTCTCTCTCGGGGCCGCCAGTACCACCCCCACCCCCATCCTCACTCAAAACAGGCGGTGGCTGGAAAGTAGTAGTAGTAGAAGGATAGATAGAGGAGGAGGAGGAGGAGGAGGAGGAGTCGCTCGCTGTCACTTTTGCGCAAGGATGTACACTCGGG
>JADBJO010003450.1:222500-237500 GCA_016801955.1 Conus betulinus | reverse complement strand
AATCAGTCAGTGGTTGTGATCTGCCTTCTGTATCTTTGTTGTTTTTTTTTAAATGTCCGGTGGTTTCTGCCAAAGGTCTTTGCCATTTTTGACCCGGGTATATTTTGAGTTTCTGAGTTCTTTTACGCGCGCACACACACACACACACACACACACACACACACACACACACACACACACACACACACACACACACACACACACAAGAAAAGACAAAACACAGAAAAAAGACAGTCAAGCTTTTATAGGCCACGCCCCTCCCTCCGCCTCCCATTTTGTGAACTAGTGACCATTGCTTATGTTGTCGAAAATCAGATCTTGTCACCATCATTTTCATCTGAGAACTGCCAAGGCTGGGCTGACAGAAAGAGATTCAAGAGCATGGTTGCGTATTGCAGCCTCCCCCTCCCCCCCCCTCACCCTCACATACACATATGCACATCTGCACGAATTCGCGCGCGCGCGCACACACACACACACACACACACACACACACACACACACACACACACACACACACACACACCTTCCCTTCCCTCAGCCCATTCTTCTCTCCGTCCTTCTCTCTCTCGCTCTCTTTTTCTCCATCCTGTGTTTCTCTCCTCTTCCCAGCTGCCCTGTGTTCACGTGTGAACAGTATGAGGCCGTGTCTACATCCAGAGAGACAAGAGTCCGCAAGCGTGAGGGGGATAAGATAAAAAAAAAAAGGTTACATAAATCAGCATGGTGTGAGCAAAATGGACCTGAAACAGATTTGCAGATGTGTATAATGTGCCCCTTGACATTGATCCCACAATCCATGGGGAAACAGGGAGGATGGGGGAAGGGGGGGGGGGGGGGGGAGGGGAGAAAGGACTGGAAGGCTGAGGGGGGGGGGGGGGGGGGGGGGAGGAGAGAGAGAGAGAGAGATGGGATTGGCTTTTATTTCATTACAACATCACCCCAGATTTGACTGAGCCCATCCCATTTTTCTTTTTTTTTTTTTTATAAAGAAGTCCTCTGCTTCACCCCCCCCCCCCCCCCCATCTCCTCTTTTCACTTTCGCCCCCCCCCCCCCTCCCCTCCGCCCCACTCCTTCCCTTGTCCCCCCTCACTTCCTCTCCCACCCCCTCCTCCTTCCTTCCCGGGGTTCCTTTCCTAACAGAGATTGATGGGGTAAAAAGAGAGCGGAGCGAGTCATCAGCGGAAGGGAAATAACTCCTCCCTTCGTGGCAGGCTGCGATATCCGCTGAGAAAGCGGCGATCCCAAACCCCACAGATCGTGGGATTAGCTCCCTTCGTTGGCAGGGGACTTAATTGCCATGGGAGGCAACCCGCAACAGCCGTCCGCCATATTGATTGTCAGGGGGCCTAATCCAGGCGGTGGATCAGGGGAGATTATCGGGTCGCCATGTGTTGGGGGCATTTTACATGCTGCCTGTGGAGTTTGGATATCTCTCTCTCTCTCTCTCTCTCTCTCTCTCTCTCTCTCTTCTCTCTCTCTCTGTTTCATTGTATTCGTATGTCTTCCCCATCTCTCTCTCAGTCCTATACACACATCACACACATACAGAGGTATAATGGATCTCTCTTTCTCTCTCTCTCTCTCTCTCTCTCTCTCTCTCTCTCTCTCTCTCTATGCCCTATGTCACACACATACAGAGTTACAGAAGAAGAAAAATTGGAGAGGCAGGTGTATCCTGTTGTCATCTCTTGCTTTATTTACCTCTGTGTGTGTGTGTGTGTGTGTATGTGTGTGTGTGTGTGTGTGTGTGTGCTCGCCATGATGAGTCCCACGTATATATTTGCATGTGCTGAGCGGTAGCCTTGATGCATGCATTTAATATATTTAACCTGTGCAAGTGTGTGTGTGTGTGTGTGTGTGTGTGTGTGTGTGTGTGTGTGTGTGTGTGCTGTACGTGCTCATGTGCGCACGTCCGCGAGAGTATGTGTATTTATATATGTGTTGTTTGTTTTTAATTGTAAGCCGTTGCCAAGTGTGTTATCAGTTGTATCCTCTTTAAGAGAAACAAGTTGGAAAGAACTCAGAAGGGGGGGGGGGGGGGGGGGGGGGGGGGGGGGATAAGCATGTGTCTCCAACTGATTTTAAACAAATTCCTACTTGCCTACTTATTTTGTTTGTTTGTTTTACTGTTCTCTCCCCCCACCCCACACCCCACACCCCATCGTATCCACAGATTTGAGTTTTTTCTTTTTGAAAGAGGAAAGTGAGTTTGTGCAAGAAATTTGGCTGAATAGCATTAAAACAAAAATTGTTTTTGCTTGGACAAAACTAATGTGATCTTTTCTTTTTAATAAAGAATGTAGAGCAGGTAACTTCATTTGTTTTTTTTGTCTACATTAAATTTGGTGTGTAAAGTGAGCTTGCGCCTAGCTGATGTCACTAATTGAGGGGGTGGGGGTGGGGGGTGAAGGGGAGTGTGTGTATGTGTTAAATATTGATGCTGGATGCATGTCTCTCTTCGTCTCATCATGCCCCCCCCCCCCCCCCCCCCCTTCCTTCCTCCTGGATCACTTCATGCTCTCGTTTATTACTCTCACTACCCTGTCCTTTACTTCCCCCTCTCACTTCCCTCCCTCCCCCTTCTCCGCCTGGGATCTTCCCTCCATTGTCTGCCCCCTCCCCCCCCTCCTGCTGGTGGTGGTACTTCCCCCCACCCCCTCCTGTACTCCCTCTATTCCTTTCTTGTCTCTCTCTTTTCACCTTCAGTATGCACCCCACTCCACCTTCCCTGTCTGTCTGTCTGTCTGTCTGTCTCGCTGTTTCTCTATCTTTTCCCCTCTTGTTTGTGTCTGTCTATATGTCTGTTCACCCTCTCTCTGTGTCTCTGTCTCAGTCTGTCTGTCTGTCTCTGTGTGTGTGTGTTTTTCTCTCTCTCTGTCTCTTTCTCTCTTCTGTCTCTCTCTCTCTCTCTCTCTCTCTCTCTCTCTCTCTCTCTCTCTCTCTCTCATATCATAACTAAGATTTGCGGTGTTGTATACGTAGAGAATCATAGGAAACAGAAATCTGTTGTTTGTTTGTTTTTTTTTTTTTTCCCTTTACTGCCCAGATCTCATGAACACACAGAGGAAAGTTCTTTAAGAAGCCTAACAAGTATTGCTGGCAGCTATCTTTGTTTTTAGTGAAATCTACATCTGTCATCCACTTCTGCTGAGATTGTCAAAACAAATTTCAGTGTTTCTGCGAAAAGCCTTTATTAAACAATAGAGATGATCTCTTCTTGAACACGTGACAGCGATTTACGTTTTGGCCCATATAAATATATTGCATTATGATTGTTGATAATTATTGTGCTTTACATGTTCACGCGTCCCATTGTTAGGGGGGCCATGGCCTATTGATATTATACGAACAAATACCCTGAATCTCTCTCTCTCTCTCTCTCTCTCTCTCTCTCTCTCTCTCACACACACACACACACACACACACACACACACACACACACACACACACACACACACACACCGGGCATCGTATTTTACCCATTCCTACCTTTTAAAGAGTGAAGAAGCTCCGTGGTGCATTCCATGTCATGTGCCACTCACAATGAAAACATATTCTTTTAGAGTGTTGGGACTTGCACGATGCGAGACACACACAAACATTTTTACAGCAGAGTCCATGAAAATCCTGTTCAGAGATGTCCCACCTGACGTGATCTTCGGGTTTTTGAGAGAGATTAACATTTTTCATCTGATTTTTAAGATTTTATGGATGAAAAAGATTTTTAACGAAGTTTCTGGTGCGTTTCTAGAAGTCATTTAAAGAGATGTGTGAAAGTTTTTTTTGTTGTTGTTTTTTGTTTTTGTTTTAATGACGGTGAGTTGATTGTAACATGGTGACAGCCCTGATGTGGCCCTTTGCGGTCGGCTGGGCTATAAGCAACATTATCTTATCTTATCTGGTCTGGTCTGTTTCAAAATGGAACGACTGATGGCGGAGAACGAAGCAAAATTAGAAAGAGTGGGGGTTAGTTGCCGCCAAGAACATTGACAAACAAAGTACAGGACAAGACACGATGCATTTCGACCTCTTGGGTCTTCTTCAAGTAAAAAAAAAAACAACAAAAATGTTCTTGGCGGCAACTAACCCCCACTCTTTCTAAATTTGGTCTGGTCTGGTCTGGTCTGGTCTGGTCTGGTCTCATCTCATCTCATCTCATCTCATCTCATCTCATCATCTCTCTGTCTCTTTTTCCTTCTGCACACACACTTCTCCTGTCTTTAACTGTAACTGTGGCATTGTGATGGTGTTTAGTCGCATGAGGCATGCTGTTCAGACCGGAATGAATGTTGCCTTTGCTGCGTGCAGTGGGGATGAGCATGATGAAGCAGTGTGGACACCGAGTGAGTACCGAGTGAGGGTTTGTTCCTCTTTGCATTAACTTTTATGTTATGAGTGACAGAGTGAGTACAGAGTAACGGTTTTTTGTGTGTGTGTGTGTGTTTGTCTTTGCACTAACTTTTGTGAGTGACGAGAGTGACGGTTTGTTCCTCTTTGCATTAACTTTTTTTTTTTTATAGGAGTGACAGAGTGAGTACAGAGTGACGGTTTGTTTCTCTGTATGCCTTAACTTTCATGAGTAACATGATGAGTGACAGAGAGAGTGACGGTAAATGAGTGACAGAGTAAAGAGAGTAACGGTTTGCTTCTCTTTGCGTTAACTTTTATGAGTGACAGAGTAAATAGAGAGTAACGGTTTTGTTCCTCTTTGCGTTAACTTTTATTATTGACAGAGTAAATAGAGAGTGACGGTTTGTTCCTCTTTGCTTTTTTACGTTAAGAGTTTTACGAGTAGAGAGTGACGGTTTGTTCCTCTTTGCGTTACAGAGTAAGAGTAGAGAGAGTGACGGTTTGTTCCTCTTTGCATTAACAGAGTTATGAGAGTGACAGAGTACAGTACAGAGGTGACGGTTTGTTTCCTCTTTGCATTAACTGTTATGAGTGACAGAGTATGTACAGAGTGACGGTTTGTTCCTCTTTGCATTAACTTTATGAGTGACAGAGTAAATACAGAGTGACGGTTTGTTTCTCTTTGCATTAACTGTTATGAGTGGCAGAGTAAAACAGAGAGTGACGGTTTGTTTCTCTCTGCATTAACTTTTATAGGAGTGACGTGACAGCGTTAGTACAAACTGACGGTTTGTTTCTCTTTGCATACGTATGTGTGTGTGTGTGTTGTGTGTGTGTGTGAGAGAGAGAGAGAGAGAGAGAGAGAGAGAGAGAGAGAGAGAGGTTTGTTTCTCTTTGCATTAACTTTTATATGAGTGACAGAGTAAATAGAGAGTGACGGTTTGTTTCTCTTTGCATTAACTTTTATGAGTGACAGAGTGAGTACAGAGTGACGGTTTGTTCCTCTTTGCATTAACTTTTATGAGTGACAGAGTAAATACAGAGTGACGGTTTGTTTCTCTTTGCATTAACTTTTATAGGAGTGACAGAGTAAGTACAAAAAGTGACGGTTTGTTTCCCCCCCCCCCCTTTGCTTTAACTAAGTGTGGCAGAGTAATTACAGGGTGACAGTTTGTTTTTCTCTTTGCATACATGTGTATATGTGTGTGTGTGTGTGTGTGTGTGTGTGTGTGTGAACTTGTGAGTGAGAGAGAGAGAGAGAGATGGTTTGTTTCTCTTTGCATTAACTTTTATGAGTGACAAAGAATGCATACAGAGTGAGAGTTTGTTTCTCTGTGGCAGTGTAATTACATGACAGTTTGTTTCTCTTGATATATATATATATATATATATATGTGTTGTGTGTGTTGTTGTTGTGAGAGTGAACAATGAAGAGTGTTTTCAGAGTGAGAGGGTTTGTTTCTCTTTGCATTATCTTTTGTGAGTGACAAGAGAATGCATACAGAGTGAGAGTTTGTTTCTCTTTGCATTGTCTTTTGTGAGTGACAAGAGAGTGCATACAGAGTGAGAGTTTGTTCTCTTTGCATTATCTTTGTGAGTGACAAGAGAATGCATACAGAGTGAGAGTTTGTTTCTTTTGCTCTTTGCATTACAGAGTGAGAGTTTTGTGAGTGAGCGAACAGCAAATGAGTACAAGGTAAAGGCTCGTTTCTCTTGCATTAGCTTGTGAGGAACGTGGAAGGAATGCGGAGAGAAGGCTTGTTTTCTCTTGGCGTTAACTTTTGTGAGTGGCTGAGAGGTAGAACAGAGAGAAGGCTTGTTTCTCTTGGCGTTAACTTTTGTGAGTGGCTGAGAGGTTAGAACACAGAGAGAAGGCTTGTTTCTCTTGGCGTTAACTTTTGTGAGTGGCTGAGAGTTAGAACAGAGAGAAGGCTTGTTTCTCACGGCGTTAACTTTTGTGAGTGGCTGAGAGGTAGAACAGAGAGAAGGCTTGTTTCTCTTGGCGTTAACTTTTGTGAGTGGCTGAGAGGTAGAACAGAGAGAAGGCTTGTTTTCTCTTGGCGTTAACTTTTGTGAGTGGCTGAGAGTTAGAACAGAGAGAAGGTTTGTTTTCTCTTGGCGTTAACTTTTGTGAGTGGCTGAGAGTTAGAACAGAGAGAAGGCTTGTTTCTCTTGGCGTTAACTTTTGTGAGTGGCTGAGAGTTAGAACAGAGAGAAGGCTTGTTTTCTCTTGGCGTTAACTTTTGTGAGTGGCTGAGAGGTAGAACAGAGAGAAGGCTTGTTTCTCTTGGCGTTAACGTTTGTGAGTGGCTGAGAGTTAGCACAGAGAGAAGGCTTGTTTCTCTTGGCGTTAACTTTTGTGAGTGGCTGAGAGTTAGAACAGAGAGAAGGTTTGTTTTCTCTTGGCGTTAACTTTTGTGAGTGGCTGAGAGGTTAGAACAGAGAGAAGGCTTGTTTTCTCTGGCGTTAACTTTTGTGAGTGGCTGAGAGTTAGAACAGAGAGAAAGCTTGTTTTCTCTTTGGCGTTAACTTTTGTGAGTGGGCTGAGAGGTAGAACAGAGAGAAAGCTTGTTTTCTCTTGGCGTTAACTTTTGTGAGTGGCTGAGAGGTAGAACAGAGAGAAGGTTTGTTTTCTCTTGTATTAACTCGAGAGTGACGAAGAGTAGGGAGATTGTGACCCGTGTGTCTTTCCTTGTGTTGTGGATGTCGCAGAATGAATACAGAGGACACAGACTGTTTCTCGTGTATTCTTTCATGAAGCAGACAGGGCATCACCAAAGAGGAACAGTTCGTCTGGCTGTAATAACTTGCGAATGACAGAAAATACAGAGAGAAGGCTTGTTTCTCTTGGCGTTAACTTTTGTGAGTGGCTGAGAGTTAGAACAGAGAGAGAAGGCTTGTTTCTCTTGGCGTTAACTTTTGTGAGTGGCTGAGAGAGTTAGAACAGAGAGAAGGCTTGTTCTCTCTTGGCGTTAACTTTTGTGAGTGGCTGAGAGTTAGAACAGAGAGAAGGTTTGTTTTTAACTCTTGGCGTTAACTTTTGTGAGTGGCTGAGAGTTAGAACAGAGAGAAGGTTTGTTTCTCTTGGCGTTAACTTTTGTGAGTGGCTGAGAGTTAGAACAGAGAGAAGGCTTGTTTTCTCTTGGCGTTAACTTTTGTGAGTGGCTGAGAGGTAGAACAGAGAGAAGGTTTGTTTTCTCTTGGCGTTAACTTTTGTGAGTGGCTGAGAGTTAGCACAGAGAGAAGGCTTGTTTTCTCTTGGCGTTAACTTTTGTGAGTGGCTGAGAGTTAGAACAGAGAGAAGGCTTGTTTTCTCTTGCGTTAACTTTTGTGAGTGGCGTTAACTTTTGTGAGTGGCTGAGAGGTAGAACAGAGAGAAAGCTTGTTTTCTCTTGGCGTTAACTTTTTGTGAGTGGCTGAGAGGTAGAACAGAGAGAAGGTTTGTTTTCTCTTGTATTAACTCGAGAGTGACGAAGAGTAGGGAGATTATGACCCGTGTGTCTTTCCTTGTGTTGTGGATGTCGCAGAATGAATACAGAGGACACAGACTGTTTTTTCGTGTATTCTTTCATGAAGCAGACAGGGCATCACCAAAGAGGAACAGTTCGTCTGGCTGTAATAACTTGCGAATGACAGAAAATACAGGGGGACACAAATTTCTTTCCTTTTTTTTTTTCTTCTTCTTCTTCTTCTTTTTCTTTTTTTATTTTTATTTATTTATTATTTATTTTTGCATTAATTTTTTTTTTTGTGAGTGACATAGCACAGGCTGGTGGGTCTGTTTGTTTTGTTGTTTGTTTGTTTGTTTTGCGTTAAGATTTTGTGAGTGACGGCTCTAGAGAAAGTACACACTGGCGGTTTTTGTTTGTCTCGATTTGATTTATGAGTGACACAGAAAAGAAATAAAATACAGAGTGACGGCCTGTTTCTGTCGTATTAACTTGTGAATCAAAAATAAGAAAAGGTTTACTTTTTGAAATAAGACATTACACATGTTATTTTGTTGAAAGGGATTAGGGTATCTTTTGGCTGGATGCCATCACACTGTGGCATATCTGGTAATGAAACAGCAGAGATAAATTAGCTAGAGATGGTGCGTTTAAGAAAAAAACGCCTTAGAGTAATTTGAAACTTGATGTACAAGAAATTAATTCTCTATCAGAAAAAAAAAAATGCGTGAACAGTGAACACTTCCAGAGAAGTGTTCAATCTTATCACGTCCACGATATCTGTCATCTTTAATACACAAGCTTCGACTGAATTCGTGGAAAACCAAGTTTTCCCGAAGTGTGGCATGTGATTGTTCAAATCTTCTGTCAGTGGGCCATATTCTTTTTCACTGTTCAATATTAACTTCATTTTTTTTTTTTTTTAATCAAGCATCGAACGTGGATGTGACTGTACACGATTCTATCAAAACACAAACCCACAAACCAGAAATTGTGCAAATAGCAAAAAGTGTTTTCCATGCATCAAATAATAGATTTTTATAAAAAAGGAAAACCCCTTCCCGTGTGGGAAATGGAGTCAGAACTAATGTTAACTCCGAGGGAAACCCCCCCCTGTACCGAAACGGCCCGGCGGAGATACGAACCCGCAACCCTTGGATTACGAGTCCGGCGCTTACCAACTGAGTTTTACAGCCCCCCCCCCCCCCCCCCCCCCCCCCCCCTTTTTTTTTTTTTTTTTGTCTAATATCACCAAGTGTGAACAGACTCTAGATTAAAGAATTCATTCACTCACTCGTGTTAACTTTTTTCCGCTCCATATCACGCATATGGACGGAAGCATTCTGCTCTATTCACAACAGACCACCCGGCAACACCATGTGAGACCCGAGGGGCACAGCAACACGTGAAACCATTTTTATGGTTGGTATGGTTGTTATCAGAAATTAATCCGTAGGAATTGGAACTGACTGACTTGACCTATTTCAAAACGCCAGCTGTCAAAGCAGACTGGAGATCTGGCCATAGAAATAAATGAAAAAAAAATATGGGGGGGGGAGGGGGGGGGGGGGGGGGGGGGGGCTGTAATAGCTCAGTTGGTAGAGCGCCGGACTCGTAATCCAAGGGTTGCGGGTTCGTATCTCCGCCGGGCCGTTTCGGTACAGGGGGGGTTTTCCCTCGGAGTTAACATTAGTTCTGACTCCATTTCCCACACAGTCCTTCGAATGAGACTATAATCCGAGGTTCCGTGTGTGAGCGCACGCGTAACATCTAGCACACACCTAAAATCATATCACCAACTTTCGGAAGAGAAGGCCAGTTTGGCCGTTGGTATGGATGACACGTTACACATAGCATGCACCTTCCCCGAGTATGGAGTATGGCGCCTTAATGGCGGGATAAAAAAAAAAAGCGGTCATGCACACAAAACTCCACTCCCTTTGTTTGGTAGATGGGATTAATACTTGTCTGTCCAGGTAGGGAGTGTCCGCAGGAATATCAGCCTGCGTAAGCAGAAGAGAAGAAGAAGAAAGAAAATAGCAAACAGCTAAACATGCTGTCGTCGCGCAACCATAAACCTGCCTGTAAGCAAGGAAACACTAGCTCCACCAGTATAATTATGTAGGGAATGAGTTTGACTTGCAAGTGACAGAAAGCGAATGCTGAGCGAATGTTCGTTTCTTTTGAATGTTTGGTTGCTTTATGGATCACTGGAGGTCCTCCGCCATACAGCAGCCTTCGTCAATGCCTCTGAGGTTCCTATCTGAGTGTACGAAGAAGAAGAAGAAGAAGAAGAAGAAGAAGAGAGAAGAAGAGTTTGTTTCTTTTGAATGTTTTTTTTTTCTCTTGTATTCACTTTTGTGAGTGACAGGGAGTAAGAACAATTTTGCGAGTGACATAGAGTAAACCAATTTGTGAGTGACATAGAGTAAGATCAGTTTTAAGAGTGACAGAGAGTAGGAACAATTTTGCGAGTGACAGACAGTAAGAACAATTTTGCGAGTGACAGACAGTAAGAACAATTTTGTAAGTGACAGAGGTTAAGAATAGGGTGATGAAGGTGTGTGTCTCTTGAAGTCACTTTTGTGAGAGACAGAGCGTAAGTAAAGCATGACAGTTTGTTTCGTTTCGTTTTCTTGTCAGTAGTGTGACAGTTGGCTTCTCTTGTATGTTTTTTGTTGTAAGTGGCAGAGGTTAGGAATAGGGTGATGAAGGTTGGTCTCTCTTGAAGTCATTTTTTGTGTGTGAGAGACTGAGCGTAAGTAAAGAGTGACAGTTTGTTTTTTTTTGTGAGAGACTGAGCATAAGTAAAGAGTGACAGTTTTGTTTCTTTTTGGTTGCCTGCCGATAGTGACAGTTAGTTTCCTTGTATTGATTTTGTTGTAAGTGACAGAGGTTAGGAATAGGGTGATGAAGGCTGGTGTCTCTTGAAGTTAACTTTTTCTCGTGAAAGACGAGAGCATAAATAGAAGAGTGACAGTTTGTTTCTTTTGTGTGTGTACTGTTAAACACTGACAGGTTTTGTTTTCTCTTGCAAATTAATGTGTATGTGACAGAATAAGTGCAGAGTGACAGTTTTGTTTCTGTTGCAAATTAATGTGTGTGTGACAGAGTAAGTACAGAGTGACAGTTTGTTTCTGTTGCAAATTAATGTGTGTGTGACAGAGTAAGTACAGAGTGACAGTTTGTTTCTGTTGCAAATTAATGTGTATGTGACAGAATAAGTGCTGAGTGGCAGTTTGTTTCTGTTGCAAATTAATGTTTATGTGACAGAATAATATGCAGAGTGACAGTTTTTGTTTCTGTTGCAAATTAATGTGTATGTGACAGAATATATGCAGAGTGACAGTTTGTTTCTGTTGCAAATTAATATGTATGTGACAGACTATATACAGAGTGACAGTTTGTTTTCTGTTGCAAATTAATGTGTATGTGACAGAATAAGTGCCGAGTGACAGTTTGTCTTTGTTGCAAATTAATGTGTATGTGACAGAATAAGTGCGGGGAGTGACAGTTTGTTTCTGTTGCAAATTAATGTGTATGTGACAGACTATATACAGAGTGACAGTTTGTTTCTGTTGCAAATTAATGTGTATGTGACAGAATAAGTGCGGAGTGACAGTTTGTGTTTCTGTTGCAAATTAATGTGTATGTGACAGAATATATGCAGAGTGACAGTTTGTTTTTCCGTTGCAAATTAATGTGTGTGTTTGTTTCAGAATATAATGTGTGTGTTGACAGAGTGACAGTTTGTTTCTGTTGCAAATTAATGTGTATGTTACAGAATAAGTGCCGAGTGACAGTTTGTTTCTCTTGCAAATTAATGTGTATGTGACAGAATAAGTGCGGAGTGACAGTTTGTTTCTCTTGCAAAATGTGTATGTGTGTAAGTGCGGAGTGACAGTTGTTTCTCTTGCAAAATTAATGTGTGTGTGTGTGTGTGTGTGTGTGTGTGTGTGTGTGTGTGTGAGACAAAGTAAGAACAGAGTGACAGTTTGTTTCTGTTCCAAATCAATGTGTAAGTGACAGAATATATACAGAGTGACAGTTTGTTTCTCTTGCAAATTAATGTGTATATGACAGAATAAGTGCCGAGTGACAGTTTGTTTCTCTTGCAAAATAATGTTTATGTGACAGAATATATGCAGAGTGACAGTTTGTTTCTCTTGCAAAATAATGTGTATGTGACAGAATATATGCAGAGTGACAGTTTGTTTCTCTTGCAAAATAATGTGTATGTGACAGAATATATGCAGAGTGACAGTTTGTTTCTCTTGCAAAATTAATGTGTATGTGACAGAAAGTGCAGAGTGACAGTTTTGTTTCTGTTGCAAATTATGTCTATGTGACAGATGTTTCTGTGACATTAATGTGCAAGTTTCACACAGTAAGTTCTGGCAGTGAGTTGGGTATTTCTGGTTTTTTATCAAGATGACAAAGTAACAGACATTTTTTTTTTCCAGATCCAGTGTTGTATCTTGCAGTATATTTCTCTCTCTCTCTCTCTCTCTCTCTCTCTCTCTCTCTCTCTCTCTCTCTCTCTCTCTCTCTCTCTCGTCTCTCTCTCTCTCTCTCTCTCTCTCTCTTCTCTCTCTCTCTCTCTCTCTCTCGCTCTCTCTTGCTCTCTCTGGTGTGTGTGTGTGTGTGTGTGTGTGTGTGTGTGTGTGTGTGTGTGTGAAAATTGAATCCTTTCTCCTCTACGCATCTGTGTTTGTATGTGCATATGAGGTTTACTGTGTGTACAGTGAATTGAGAACGATTCACAGTTTCTTTGAATTAAATTTAATAATAGCCCCCCCCCCCACCCCCCTCCCAGCTGTTTCCAAGTCTTTCATTTGATCTCCAGAATGACCCAAATTTTCGTGTCAATTGAAAGAAAAGAAAACGTTGTGAGAGAGCATCCCTCAGGTTTGCCAGATATTTTTGTTGTTGTTGTTCTTTCCATCGCTGAATTTGATTTGGACTGCTCCCTCTGGGCTTTACTGCTGGGTCTACTACAAGACGAATTCACGGTGTGGCTGCGAATGTGGGGGGGGGGGGGGGGGGGGGGGGGGGGGGGTATGAGTGCATTTGGAGCTGTATTATGTCACTGAGAGGCCCACAACACACATCAGAAAAAGAAAGAAAAAAAAACACCGAAGGTGCTGGGGAGGACCCAGAGAAGCGCTGTCTTCAGCTGCCCTTTGAGCAGTCCTGTTCCACCCTTGGAGGCCTGCGCTGTGTTGACGATGGGTACAGGCCAACACAGCGCATCAGACGATTTAGTATGGGACAGGATTTGACCTCAGTTTGTTCTTTCCCTTGGGCAAGCTGCATGACGAATTATTTCCCTTGGCGACAGACTTTTTTTTTTTTTTTTTTTTTTTTTTTTTTTAAAGCTCTTGACAGAACAAAAAGCCTGAGAGATACCTCACTGGACAGGAAACATGAACAAATCACTCAGTCTGAATTTTAAAACATGTTTTTGTTGTTGTTGTTGTTGTTGTTTAGCAAATACCAAAAGTACAGTTTGAAAAAAAAAGAAAGAAGAAAAGAAAAAGAAATTTTAACTGCCTGTAACAAAAATGTCAGACATTCCTCGTTCTAAACCTTTTGAGTCAAAAATACCATCTCTGTTGTCAAAGAACGCACACACACACTCACACACCACACACACACACACACTCTCACACACACCGCCTCCTCTTCTTTCACATTTCCAGTAACTGACACCAACAATTGGATAAGAAAATATGATTGCATCCATTATTTGGTCGAAAGAATAATGTCTTTTTTTTTTTTTTCAAACTACCGTCAGCTACACATTGCTACGAAAATTTTTTTTTTTTTTTATTTTTTTTTATTTTTTTTTTTTTTTTGTTTGTTGTTGAATACTACCGTCACCTACACACAGCATGGCAAACAGAAGCAGTTGCCATGCCACTACACCCACAGACTGGATATGGAGGCCGGAATAGCTCAGTGGTCGAGCGCCGGACTCGTAATCTTGGTGATCCTGGGGTTGCAAGTTCGAATCTCCGCCGGGCCGTTTCGGTACAGGGGGATATTTTTTTTTTTTTTTTCCCCTCGGAGTTAACATTGGTTCTGACTCCATTTCCCCATACAGTCCTTCGAATGAGACTATAAACTGAGGTTCCGTGTGTGAACGCACGCAAAACATCTTGCACACACGTAAAGTCCCATCGCCAACTTTCGGAAGAGAAGGCCAGTTTGGCCGTTGGTGTGGATGACACGTTTACATTCAACATGCGCCCCGCGTGAGAAACGGAAAGAATGAAGGAAGTAAGGAAACTGAGTGAACGGTATTGAACGATATTGACTGGATGACACGGGGAAACGACTGAATGAAGCGCCAGCTGGCAACTCTTCAGTCGGCACTACCCAGGTAGGCAGCCCGTTGTGTAAATGAGTGTGGACTGTAAAGCGCTTAGAGCTTGGTCTCTCAAGCCGAGGATAGGCGCTATGTAAGTATTCATAATAATAATGATAATAATATCAATATTTGAAACTCTGTTGTCGTAGAACCAGAATGTGGTGGCACATTCAAAAAAAAAAAAAAAAAAAAAAAAAAAATAATGGACTGTTCTGTTATTTGTGTGGACTGGACTTGCTTTGTCTTGTAGTAGCACAACCTCATAATTAATGCGTTTGGAAATCATTAAAAAAAAAAAAAGGGGGGGGGGGGGGGGGGGGGGGGGGGGGGGGGAGTTCAGAGTGGTAGCGAAGTTGCAGTTTGATCTGATAAGGGCACAGAGAAGAATGTTCCAGAAGTTGCAGGCATGATTTTGATAAGGACACAGAGCGAAAAATGTTCCAGAAGTTGCAGTGTGATCTGATACGGACATCGCGAAGAATGTTCCAGAAGTTGCAGTTTGATCGGATAAGGACATAGAGAAGAATGTTCCAGAAGCTAGTTGCATTGTGCTTTGATAACGACACCGCGGAGAATGTTCCAGAAGTTGCAGTATGATCTGATAAGGACATAGAGAAGAATTTCCAGAAGTTGCCGTGTGCTTTGATAACGACATCACGAAGAATGTTCCAGAAGTTGCAGTTTGATCGGATAAGGACATAGAGAAGAATGTTCCAGAAGTTGCAGTTTGATCGGATAAGGACATAGAGAAGAATGTTCCAGAAGTTGCAGTTTGATCGGATAAGGACATAGAGAAGAATGTTCCAGAAGTTGCAGTTTGATCG
>JADBJO010003450.1:190000-207500 GCA_016801955.1 Conus betulinus | reverse complement strand
CTGTGGAGGCCTTTGAGGGAGCGCTGCTGGCTCTCTCTCTCTCTCTCTCTCTCTCTCCTCTCTCTCTCTCTGTCTCTCTCTGTCTCTCTCTCTCTCTCTCTCTCTCTCTCTCTTGTCTCAGTCTCTCTCTCTCTCTCTCTCTCTCTCTCTCTCTCTCTATCTCTCTCTCTCTCTCTCTCTCTCTCTCTCTCTCTCTCTCTCTCTCTCTCTCTCTCTCTCTCTCTCATCGGCTTCCTGTTTGTGGACAGAAAAAGCAGCCTTGCCTCACAGAAGTTCCTCCTGCTCTACCAGTGCACTGATGAATACAAAACAAACCCTAGTTCACTTCGGACATCATGTCTGGACCTCTCTACCATCAACACTTCAGGATGCAAACTTGCTGAAACAGTGCGAACAGGAGCAACTACAAAGCAGTGTGATCATGCAGTAAACGTCACTTTTTTTAAATTACTGATAACAAATCCGTCATTTGCAAACTCGTCTTTCTAGTCGTAATTTGAATGCCCCTCTCTACGGCTCCAGTTCACCATCAATCACAGGTTTCAGCAAAAATATGAAAATGAGAATTTATGAAAAGAAGAGAGGTAAAGGAAAATTTCAGGGGGGGGGGGGGGGGGGGGGGGGGGGGGGGGGGGGATCCGGAGAGGGGGAAGAAGTTGGCATTGGAACCTTGGCATCACTGGTTATATTTTAGGCATGTCAAAAGACCAATGATGTCACAACGTCTGGCGTCAACTTCATGAGAACAAGCTGTCATCTTTAGCTCTAGCTAAAGGAAAGCAAAATGATGTCGTGCTGTCGTATCACATTGGACTAAGCTGCCATAGAACTGAAAGAGACTGACCGAAGCTGTACAGACACGTGGTGCTGAGTGTGGTGGGACCGACAGGTTGACGGTAAACCACTCAGTACCCGGATGTGGCGCCAGATGGCGCCCATTTTGAAAGTCGGTTTCAAAACTATTTCACTCGGGAACGGGGAACCACGCGCACCGGACGTTCTTAATATTTCAGCGAGTTACGCTTCTCTGGACGGGGAGACTTGAGTATCTGAAAGGCCACGTCATTTAAGACACACACACACACTCCCCTTCACCACCCAGGTTGGCATACCTCCTCTCTCTCTCTCTCTCTCTCCCTTCGTTTTTATTTTCTTTCTTTTGTTTTTTGTCTGTGCATGAAAATCATTCTCACAGATTTCTCTTTCCCTTGATGATCCCCCCCCCCCCCCCCCCCACACACACACACACACACACACACACACCGCATTGCATCGCATCGCCACACACACACATCACATCACATCACACACACACACACACACTTACACACACCACTTAAGACAACATGCACAAAACTATGAATAGCTGCTGCTAGAATTTTTGTGGTTGGGACTGGTACAGAGAAGAAGGAACACAGAACATTTGTTGTTCTCAGACTGGACAGAGAAGTACCGATTGTTCCCCATATGCTGCATGCACACTACATACACCAAAATGGGTTAAGGGGGAAGGGGGAAATACAAATCTAAACATGAAAGCAGGAGAATTCAGACCAGAAGTCAGAGATTGAGGGGGGACGGGGAAGACAGGTAGCCGATGCCTGATTGGCTGAAACCAGCGCGCTGTGATTGGCTGAGCTCAGCTCGTTGTGATTGGCTGATTCAGCTCGCTGTGATTGGCTGGATTCAGCTCGCTGTGATTGGCTGGATTCAGGTCGCTGTGATTGGCTGGATTCAGGTCGCTGTGATTGACTGAATTCAGCTCGCTGGTTAAGACATCGGGTGTTTTTGTTCAGTGTGTTGGACATGAATGAATGTAAAGCATTATGGTACACAAGAGGCGGTACAGTCGGAAGCATAGAGCACTGAAGGGTAATGTTTTTTTTTGTGTGGACTGTGACGGGAATGTGAGTGAAGTCGCTGCGCGGACTATTTGGTTGGGGTGGCAGGGGAAAGGTGTGTCACACATTGCGTTGTTTCCTGACAGTGTAATGTTGGGGGGGGGGGGGGGGGGGGGGGGGGGGGGGGGGGGGGGGGGGGGGGGGGGGTAGGATGCTGTTACTGAGGTCCTTAATTTAACGACTTTACTGTATGACTGCAAAGTGTTCTTTCGACATGAACACTGCTCAGCATAGACGTGCATGTATAGACGTGCATGCGCTCATACACACACACACGTGCGCGCGCGTGCACATAAACGCACACACACACAAAACACTCTCTCTCTCTCTCTCTCTCTCTGAGATTCAGAGGTGCTGGGGTGGTAGGCTGTGCACACATTTACACACATCCCCTCCCCACACACACACACTCACACATGCGCATACGCACACGCTTTATCTCTGACTAACTGCATATATGGACAAAGAAAATGGCTCCCCACGTTCATGAATTTTCATTGCTTAAAAAGGAATTCACGCCAGATTTTCTTTTCCTATCAGCTTGGATGTTTGGCCTATAATTCAAAGCAGCAGAGTGTTCTTTACATGTGAATTATCTTCACTCTTTTTTTTTCTTTCTTTCTTTTATGTCACGGCACTGCTTACGATTCATCCCCCATGTATGTCCAAATTGTGACTTCAAAGTTGGTGTGGCTCATGCTCAGAATGCCAGTGGGTGGGATTTAAATGAGCAAGTTTTTCGAAACTGTTTTATTCTTCTTTACCTTTCTATTTCATCCCCCCTCCACCCCCCCCCCCCCCCCCACCCCCGGCCGCCCTACCCCCCCCCCCCCCCACCCCCCCCCCCCCCCGGCCGCCCCTACACCTCCCATTTTCTCATGACTAGTATTTTCATTGCAGTAAAGGACATAGAGTGTGAGTTGCAAAGAAGGCTGGAAATTTTTTTTTTTTTTTTTTTTTTATCCGTGTGTTCCTTGTTTGTATGCAAAGACAATTTCAGAGTGAAAAAAAAAAGAGTGAACAAAGAGAGGTATACAGAAGAAAAAGATCCGGGAAACTTGCTTCAAAGAGTAATCTTGAGGTGAGGATGAGCGTATGCAGAGAAATCTCCCAACATGCTGTGCCTGAAGAGTGCCACCTCTTATATCTGTCAGTTGACCTGATAGAGGACGCCTAATGAGATGAAACCAGAGGAGCTCATCCTGATGAGACTACACACACTAAAGCAACACTCCGTCAAAATGAATCCTGTGAGACAACTTAAACTTAGGAGTGTGTGTGGATGTGTGTGAGCGAGAGCGCGTGCGAGTGTGAGTGTGTGCGTGTGTGTGTGTGTGTGTGTGTAATGTAAAAAAAAGGATATTTATAGAGCGCTTTACCTCGTGAGAGCCCAAAGCGCAATATTACAGAAAAACATGATAAAATTATAATTCTAATTCAAAGCAAGCGCGCGCACACACACACACACACACACACACACACACACACACAACACACACACACACACACACACAACACACAACACAACACACACACACACACACACACACCGCCACACACACTGCCGCAACAAAAAAAAAAAAAAAAAAAAAAAAAAAAAAACGACAGCGTGCGCTTAGGGAGGTTTTAAAAGTCTCTGAAGAGTCCGTGTTACGCAGAGAAGAAGGGAGACTATTCAATAGAGCAGGTGCCTGGTAAGAGACAGATCGTTGGCCTGAAGTTTTCAGGCGAGCGGAGGGAAGCCGAAGCAGACGAGAATCGGTGGACAAGCGTAAGTTGCGAGACGGAACATAGAGATGGAGGAGGTCAGAGAGGTAGGAGGGAGCCAGATTATTCAGTGATTTGAAAACCAGGAGGAGAACTTTAAAGTCAATGCGAGATGAACTGGAGCCAGTGTAAGGATGACAGAATTGGTGATATGTGATCAGATCTAGAGGAGCGGGAGATCAGACGGGCGGCATTGTTCTGACTTTTTTGAAGTTTAGAGATGAGTGTTAAGGGACAACCGCAAGGAGGGAGTTACAATAGTCAAGCCGAGACAGGACAAAAGCACAGATTAGAGTCTTCAGGGCATTTTGAGTGAGGAAGCGGCGAACTGAGCTAATTCTACTAAGTTTAAGGTAGCAGGACTTGCACACATTAGAGATAATGTTGTTTGAAAGAGAATTTGAGTGTAACGCCGAGGTTTCGAACAGACGCTGATAGCTTTATCTCGTTTTCCATCAACATTTATGGAACTAGGGAGAGAATGAGTTCTAATAGTGTGTTTTGAAGCAATGAGGATTATTTCAGTTTTGTCTGCTTTAAGTTGTAGTTTGTTATTGTGCATCCATGATTTAACATCGGTAATGCATACTTGAGAAGAGATTATTTCATGAAGCTGACTGTGTGTGTGTGTGTGTGCTCCAAGCTGTTAAGAGAGTGCATGAGAGTTAAGAACAAACATCCAGATTTTTTTCCCCCCGGCATATCTCGCAAACAGCTGTTGAGGAACTAACTATCAGTGTTGTACAGAATCTGATGTGATAATATGTAGTCTGTGGTACTGTCAATTTTTTTTTTTTTTCCAGCACAGATCTCCTGCCCAGGTCACCCTTTCCCCCTCCTCCCTCCCCCTCCCCCTCACTCCACATGCTAGTGCTGTTAAAAAAAAACTTTTCAGAAGTGATGAGCAGTCTCTGTGTGTGTTTCATCATGTACTGCAAGTATGCAAAAAAAAATGGGTAAACGCTTGTCAATCACCGTCTTTCCATGAATTTGTCTAGAGAGGCTTTTGTCTACAACAGGGGTGATCACCTTGTCGGGCTTTCTCAAATTAGGTTCAACTGATTGCGTTTTTGGCATCTTTGGCCTGTGTTAATTTTTGAAACAACATTTTCTAGCCATATTCTGTGGGAGGACAATTTCAGCCAGACCTCGCCTTCTCCACGCACTTCATTGCTTTTATCGGGTTAGGTCATTTGTCGTCGAAGCATTTGTCAGCGTAGCCCTCCTCCCATTTGTCAGTCAGTATCATAGCCCCCCCACCATTTGTCAGTCAGTACCATTTGTCAGTACCCCCCACTACCCCCCAACTTGTCAGTACAGTATAGCAGCCCCCCACCCCATTTGTCAGTCACAGTAGCCCTCCACCCCCCCCCCCCCCTTTGTCATTTTGTCAGTCAGTACCATAGCCCCCACCATTGTCAGTCAGTACCATAGCCCTCCCCCATTTGTCAGTCCCATAGCCCTCCACCAATGTCAGTCAGTCAGTACCATAGTCAGTCCCCACCCCCCCACCATTTGTCAGTCAGTACCATAGCCCCCCACCATTTGTCAGTCAGTACCATAGTCCCCCCACCATTTGTCAGTCAGTACCAGCCCTCCCCATTTGTCAGTCAGTACCATAGCCCTCCACCATTTGTCCAGCAGTACCATAGCCCCCCACCATTTGTCAGTCAGTACCATAGCCCTCCACCACCATTTGTCAGTC
Source organism: Conus betulinus (assembly GCA_016801955.1). Classification (NCBI taxonomy): domain Eukaryota; kingdom Metazoa; phylum Mollusca; class Gastropoda; order Neogastropoda; family Conidae; genus Conus; species Conus betulinus. Next base: position 202,127 of record JADBJO010003450.1, on the reverse strand, counting down.
AGTCAGTACCATAGCCCTCCACCATTTGTCAGTCAGTACCATAGCCCCCACCATTTGTCAGTCAGTACCATAGCCCCCCCCACCATTTTGTCAGTCAGTACCATAGCCCTCCACCATTTGTCAGTCAGTACCATAGCCCTCCACCATTTGTCAGTCAGTACCATAGCCCCTCCACCATTTGTCAGTCCATAGCCCCCCCCATCCATAGCCCCCCCCCCCCCCCCCCCCCCCCCCCCCCCCCCCCATTTGTCAGTCAGTACTATAGCGCTCCACCATTTGTCAGTCAGTACCAGAGTCCCCCACCATTTGTCAGTCAGGTCATTCGAGTACCATAGGGCCCCCCCCCCCCCCCCCCCCCCCCCCTTACCCCCCTCCCAACTGTGTTGTCAGTCTTGTCGGAAGTGGTCTGGACAAACGTGGTGACAGTGAAGCACACTAGAAGGCCTGATTTCATTTGTTGTGGATGTATGACAACTCCATGTGTCATTTGTTGTGGACGTTTGACAACTCCACATGTCATTTGTTGTGGATGTTTGACAACTCCACTTGTCATTTGTTGTGGATGTTTGACAACTCCACTTGTCATGTGTTGTGGGGTGTTTGACAGTTCCATGTGTCATATGTTGTGGATGTTTGACAACTCCACATGTCATTTGTTGTGGATATTTGACAGCTCCACGTGTGTCATTGTTGTGGATGTTTGACAACTCCACGTGTCATTTGTTGTGGATGTTTGACAACTCCACGTGTCATTTGTTGTGGATGTTTGACAACTCCACATGTCATTTGTTCTGGATGTTTTGACAGCTCCACGTGTCATTTGTTGTGGATGTTTGACAACTCCAGGTGTCATTTGTTGTGGATGTTTGACAGCTCCACGTGTCATTTGTTGTGGATGTTTGACAATTCCAGGTGTCATTTGTTGTGGATGTTTGACAACTCCAGGTGTTTGACAGCTCCATGTGTCATTTGTTGTGGGTGTTTGACAACTCCACGTGTCATTGTTGTGGATGTTTGACACAGCTCCACGTGTCATTTGTGTTTGACAACTCCACGTGTCATTTGTTGTTTGTTCCACGTGTCATTTGTTGTGGATGTTTGCAACTCTGCATGTCATTTGTTGTGGATGTTTGACAGCTGCATGTGTCATTTGTTGTGGATGTTTGACAGCTGCACGTGTCATTTGTTGTGGATGTTTGACAGCTGCACGTGTCATTTGTTGTGGATGTTTGACAGCTGCACGTGTCATTTGTTGTGGATGTTTGACAACTCCATGTGTCATTTGTTGTGGATGTTTGACAACTCCAGGTGTCATTTGTTGCGGATGTTTGAGAGCTCCACGTGTCATTTGTTGTGGATGTTTGACAGCTCCACGTGTCATTTGTTGTGGATGTTTGAGAGCTCCACGTGTCATTTGTTGTGGATGTTTGAGAGCTCCCACGTGTCATTTGTTGTGGATGTTTGACAACTCCACGTGTCATTTGTTGTGGATGTTTGACAACTCCACGTGTCATTTGTTGTGGATGGATTTGACAGCTCTATGTGTCAGCCAGATTCACATGTCAGGACGTGGGTGGCATTGAATAAGGATTGTAGGATGTATTGTATTGTTTTCCCCATGAGAGTGGATTTGGGGGGGGGGGGGGGGACTGGCTGCTTATCTGTCATTCTTTGATCTTCAAACCTGAAGCCATGGCTTCAATTAAGGGAATTAACAAATAAAGTGTCTCCCTGTCAGTTGGTCTGATTGTTCTCTCTCTCTCTCTCTCTCTCTCTCTCTCTCTCTCTCTCTCTCTCTTTCACACCCCCCCCCCCCCTTCTTCTCTCTCTCTCTCTCCCCAAGTTATGTGTGTGTTTCAAAATGTGAATGTGTGTGTACATACGAGTCTAAAGAACTGACGCCAGTGTGTTACAATGCGTGTGGCTGTGATGTGTTGCTACATTCACACTTCATGCCTGTTTACACGGACGCTCCTGTGAGCTTTTTCTATCCAGTAATCTTTCACACACACACACAAAAAAAATTACATATAGATAATGAATTGGATCTCTCTCTCTCTCTCTCTCTCTCTCTCTCTCTCTCTCTCTCTCTCTTAAATAAACACTCACACTTGCAGTTTTGTATACAATGACCTGTTCATAACTGGGAAAAGCATATGATTTTCACACACACACACACACACACACACACACACACACACACACACACACACACACACACACACACACACACACACACACTCACACACACACACACACACACACACACACACACACACACACACACACACACACACACACACACACACACACACACACACACACACACACCAGTGTCCTTTACCCTGGCTTTTCAGCCATAGGTGGCTCTTAGGTACATGTGTGACAGTGACACATTGTCTCGGTCTCTTTTCATTGTCATAGTGATGACATTTTTCTCACCATTTTTTTTTAATTTTGCATGTTGTTGTTGTTGTCTGTCTTTTTTTTTTTTTTTTTTTTTTTTTGTTTTGTAACATGAGAATGAATGTGAATGCATGCACATGCACGCACACTCACACGCACGCACGCACGCGCGCACGCACACACGCACACACACACACACACACACACTATGCTGTGTGCACATGCATGTACACTCGCACACACACAGAGATACACAGACACAAACACACACCACATACGTGCGCGCATGTGTGCACATACAAGCACACACATGCGTGTGTGCGCGCGCGCACACACACATACACACTCTCTCTCTCTCTCTCTCTCTCTCTCTCTCTCTCTCTGTATTCGTCTATGTGTGTGTATATATATATATATATATATATATATATATATATGTATATACATATACATATATGTCTGTAGATAGATTCATAGACATAATGCTCTCTTGATGTCCTGAGCATCACATTTTGTGAAACAGACTGTACTAAACACCGCAGACAGTATAACAATCAAAACCCACAATCTTTTCTTTTCCTAAGATCTGGATAGATTTTACACCAAATTTTCCCTGAGACACAGCCTCTTCAGGTCAAGGTGCCTGCCCAGACAGACAGACAGACAGACAGACAGACAGACAGACAGACAGATGGAGATAGATGGATGGATCAGTCAGTCAGTCCTCTTGTCCCTGGATGCCAGTTTTTTCAAGTATGAAAATGTGCAACTGCAGTTCTCTCTTCTGATTTCTTTTTTTCCTGCTGATGCCGTACGTTTTTTTTTTTTTTTTGTCCAAAGCTTGTGACCACTGGAACACATGCTCCTATTCAGCACACTGCATTCCTCCACCGGAATGCATGAACACATAACTACACCCCGATACTAGAACAAAGCTATTGGGTTGAAGAAGCCTGTAGAAAAACCGGTCTTGTCGTACACCTCTCTCAGATCTAGAAGTGATTGTCAGAGGGCATTTGCTGCTCAATGCCTTGTCGAATGCAAACACGGAATAAGTTTAATTCAAAACCCCCTGCTGGGGGGGATACTTGAAAATTAAGAAAAAAAAACAAACAAACTTGCAGCTTGCACAGGTGGACGCTTGTAGGGGCGACATGAATCACACGTTGCCTGCTGTATTAATAGAGTAACTTGTGCTTAGGTGAGGAAACGTGGGGCAAGTATAAAGACCCAGTGGGGGCTGGTGAATAGAATATGTATGCATAAAGAACAGATGCAGCTTGAAGCCCTAAACTGCACAGGCAATGATCTGTCTGTCTGTCTCTGTCTGTCTGTCTGTCTCTCTCTGTCTCTGTCTCTGTCTCCTCTCTCTCTCTCTCTCCTCGCTCTCTCTCTCTCTCTCTCTCTCCTCTCTCTCTCTCTCTCACCTCTCTCTCTCTCTCTCTCTCTCTCTCTCTCTCTCTCTCTCCCCCTCTCTCTCTCTCTCTCTCTCTCTCTCTCTCTCTCTCTCTCTCTCTCTCTCTCTCTCTCTCTCTCTCTCTCTCTCTCTCTGTCTCTCTCTCTCTCTCTCTCTCTCTTTCTCTGTCTGTCCCTTCTCTGTAATAGATGATAATGATGTTAGTAAATGACATTTGTATAGAGCAATTCTCTTAAAAAAAAAAAAAAAAAAAAAAAAAATCTCACTGCGCTAATTTCACGTACCGTTAAGAACTCCATTCATTCCCTTGTAGCAGCTGTTTTACCCACAGTAATTATTGTGTCCACACATTGCGGGAAAAAGTCGCTGTTTGGTTGACTGGAAAGGTAAGTAAGTTTTAGGCTGTGCTTTGGAAAGCAGACCAGGTGGTCTGGCTTCAGAGTGTGGGAAGGCAGTGAGTTCCAAACAGTTGGGAGTGGAAAGACAGACAGATCGGTGCAGTCCTATATACAAACTCCCATCACTTCATGGCTAGAGGATGACCTAAACAGCTGGACAATTTTTTTTTTTTTTAATATATTCTTTTCAGAAGTATACAGTTTTCAAGGAAAACAGGTTTTTCTTGGTGTTGAATTTATCAAGAAATTTGATGGTGTTCAGTTTTTTTAAAGCAAAGTTGAAGTCGTAGACCTTCATGAAAGTATCCATCACTTACACCAGAGTTGCTGTCTAGCAGGTCCTTTTTGAATAGTGCACCACCGTCTGGTTGCTTGCATGTGGTGTGTTATGTCGTGTGGTGTATTGTACTTCTATACTACTTGCTCCTATTCCAAGACGCAAAGAGCTCACAGTAGGTTGTTCTTCATCCCCACTCGTTGTTATTTACCTTTGTTGGTTATAAGAACTATTGATATGCTCTGTAAGTTTTTTATGAAATAAATCATACGGCAATTCATTTGGTCAGGGACGTCAAGCATCTTCATTAAACAAAATTTTTTAAATCATCAAAAACATCATCCAAAACCAGCTGTTATGGTGCTGTGGTTAGCGATGTATTCTTATGAGCCAGGAGGTTATTGGTTCAATTTCTTATCAAAGACATTTATTTTGTGTGCCAGCACCTACCCAGAGTCAGTGTGACATGCACTCAGGTGACAAGACTGGAACCACACAGTTGAGTTTCCCCTACTTCTAGATTTCCTGACAAACACTGCAGGTGTCTGTTACCTTCAGGCCTGGCTGATACTGCAGTTATGAAGGGAGAAAATAAGAGTGTATCCTTGCCATGCAATCTGAGTCGAGAATGGAACTACGTAGTGTCTTCTACAGTATCCTCATCCTCATTGACGGTTAAGAAAGAAAAAGATGAAATTTTAAGTTAGGCAGAATCACAGAAGATGAGGCCCCCCCCCAATGTTTGGTGTATTTGAAAAAAAATGGTGGATGCATCTGCTGTGTAGACAACGCTCACCTGAGGGAGTAGCTTTATCACATCATCCAGTTTTCATCGTAACGACAGGGGAGTGAATTCTGTGTATTTATGAATGGTCTTAAAGAAGAAAACAACAACAACAACAATATATCAAAGGGAATGAATATATCATAAGAGAGTGTGTGTGTGTGTGTGTGTGTGTGTGTGTGTGTGTGTGTGTGTGGAAGGGGGAAGGAGGGAAGAAAGGGCAATGGCTCAGTCATGATCTATTTTGTGAGTCCTTGGAGTCTTTCATCGTCTCAGACAACATGGATGTGAGCCATCTTTCTGTTACAACAAAATGATAAACAAGCAAAGCAGAAAAAAAAAAAAAAACAGAACAAAAAAAAAAACAAAAACCCCAAACCATCAGTTGACGAAACAAAATGAAAGAAAAAAAAAAAACCTGCTAAAATCTGAAACAGCATGGATGTGAGCAGTTTTCCAAATCCAAACAAATCATAAGCAAAGAAATGAAAATGTATAAAAAATGAAATAAAAAAACAAAAATCAGTCAGCAAAACAAAAAAATTGAACAAGAAAAAAAACCCCCTACTACAAGCATATTTTGAATGTAATTAATAGCGAACCGCCAAGAAAACGTAGACAAATGAATCGGAAGACAAAACACGACGCATTTCGACCTCTTAGGTCTTCTTCAGGCAAGACACAAAACACTCAGGACAATGAACATGAGCAAGCAATCATTTATTTTCATTCACTTCAGTGCAAGATGGGCGTTGAATCATAAGCATACCAAATTAGAAGACATCGAGATTAACTTAACAAAAGAGAAGTGAGTGTGTCATGTGCAAGGGTCATGCATGTGGGGGTCAAGCCCAGTCTCGACCATGTCAGAGGCGGCCTGATTATGAGCATGGAGGGGAAAGGAAGCGATGTGGTTTTTCTTGATGATAATAAGTTTAGAAGATTTTTTTGGATTTTTTTTTTTTTTTTTTTTTTTTTTGAGGGTTGAACTATCTTTCATAGCTCCTGGTTTTCCTGTCTCATGTTGAGGGGGTGGTGATAGTGTTTTGATGTCTCTTTCATTTTGTTATCTTTGTTTTTTTGTGTGTTTGTTTTGTTTTGTTATGGTTAGTTGCCGTTGAGATGTTGTTTGTTTGTTTGTTTTTTCCAGAGGACAACTTCAGAATTGTACTTTTTAACTTTTGTGATGCTTTTTTTTTCTTTCTTTCTTTCTTTTTTTAAGACTTGTGTAATATTAATTCTGTTATTAGGAATTCTACAATTTAGCACTGTTTTTGCTTTGTTTTCTCACCTCCCATTTGTTTGCCATAGTGCAGGACATTGTCAAAGAATAATAAGATTTCATGATTTTCTATCGTGCTGCGAACAGCCAGTATGAATTACCAGGAGCGTGGTGAGAACGAAGTCGGTGACTTTGATGCGAGTCTTTTTTATTTTTTTTTTTCTTATGAAAACAGATGCTATTTGTTCTTGAGTAGACTTCTTTTTAAAGTTGCCGAGTTCTAGAAGTGTGTGATGAACATGTGTGTGTGTCTGTTTTACTGGAAATGATTATGTGCCAGCTGTGATGACAATAAACGATGTACAAGTGTAACCGTTTCAACTGAAGCGTGTTTGTTCCAACGTCTGCTAAGGAGTGGGTTGCATGACATTCATCTTCACCGTTCATCCATCTTGCCCCATCTTTTGGAAACACTGGCCAAATAAGTCTCTGATGGCTTTTGTCAGATTCCTTCCTTCATCATCACTCGCTAGGGAAAAGTTAAAAACTCCGGACGTTTCCCAGTTTTTTCTCTTTTAGTGGGTTTATTTTTTCAGGGTGATGGAAAGTCTGACCTGTTAATTGAGTCACTTTCTGTGCTGTCCAAACTGCTGCAGCCTTGCCGGTGTTTCTGAGACACACCGTGAAATGTCTTGATTTCAAAATCAGAAAATCATAGATGCCAGCTGTCCAGAAATTTTTCTGGAATTTCCTTGTTCCTCAGAATTGAGGGGGGGGGAAATGAAGAATTTCTTTTTCTTTTTTCTTTCTAGTTTGAAGTTGATGGTAGTGGTGGTGAGGAAAGAGTGGGGGGGGGGGGGGGAGGGGGGAACTTTTTTTTTTTTTTTTTGAAAAGGGTGATAGAGTATAGGAAAATAGAAACGAAAAAGTAAAAGTGAGATCTGCAAGTATCGGCAGCTACAGGAAAGATACATTTTCCTACATTCTGTAGTTAAACCAGTGGGATATCGGAATGTCTCCTGTTCAAAGCCAGAGTGTCCTTTTCATCCTCTGGCTGTAGAATGTAGACTACAGAAGGCCATGGCAGCGGCATATTATTAGCCCATTGAGAAAGGTTTGGTCTCTGTTGGAAATTCAGAGTTTTATGCGATCTCTCAATGTTCGTTTTGATTATGGATTGGAAATCATGCTGTACTTGTAGGTTGGTGTGAAGGAGGGGAATGTTTCTATTAATGAATGTTATGATCACAGATTGATTGCTGCCCGGTCAGATTGGTGCTGTTCATAATTTGGGGGATTTTGTTATTTTGCCCAGTGCGATAACTTTTGTTTTTAAACCCATGGAGGAGGGCTAGGGTTGGGAAGAGAAGTGCAGACAGGAGAGGCAGAGGGATGGGTCAAAATGGAGGAGCAGTGCTTGGGGGGAGTGGGGGGGGGGGGGGGTTGTTTAACGATGGTTGACTTGGATTAGGAGAGACGGAAAGGATAAGAACGCAAATTTATTAAAATTCAGATGATGAAATAACCTGAAGAGGACCCAAGAGGTCGAAATGCATTGTGTCTTGTCCAGTACTCTGTTGTGTCCTTGGCAGTAACTGACCCCCCCTCTCATTCTAAATTTTGCTTCATTTTCTGCCCTCAGTCGCTCCGTTTTGAAACAATTCAGATGATGAGGCTGTTGTGTATCATTATTATTCATTCATCGATTGTTGTTTTCTTTACCTGTTACTGTTCTCGAGTTTTAAAAAAATTAGCGAGGGTAGTAGTTATTCCCAATGTATGTATTGAAAGATGACAAATCTGATTTCCATTTCAGCTCTTAGGGGTGCTGTAGGGAAATCCTCAGAACATTGGTGGCTGGCTAGCTTCCTTTGTGGTGGGAGGAGGGGTCTCAGTATGATGATGATAATGCTGATGATGATGAATCAGATTGATGAATTGTTGCCCCTGTCATGCACCTCAGTCTGGCAGCCTGCTAGCACTCTGCTTGCTGTTGCAGGGAGTGGGTGTGGGCTTGTTGTCAGTGTCGGGTGACCCCCCGCCGTCTGTTGCTCGTTTCAGTCTTCCGCGTCTAAGCTCCGTGGAGGAGATGAAAGAAAAGTTGCTGCAGTTGTTACTGACAACTTCCCTCCCCTTGCTCCTGGACAATGGCTGCCCCGTCGACAAGGTTGGTCTGCTGTGCCCCCGCTCTTTTGAGTTATCCTTCTTCCTGTCTGTCCTGCTCTTCTTGCGTCCCCTACTGGTGTGTTTTTTCTCTCTGCCCTGTGTGTGTGTCATTGCTGTGTAGTGTCTTTGCCTTAGGACAGAAATGCCAGCGGTAAACCTGGAGTCCAGGGGCCCACTTGTGTAATGTTCACTTCACTTGAAATATTTCAGTGTTACTTGTTTCGCCAGTTGTTGTTTTTTTTTGATGGTTTGAATGATATTGTTTCTTTCATTCACCTTTACCATTGACGGAAAGAGGATGTTTACCCCCCCCCCCCCCCCCCCCCACCCCCCCCATTCCTGGCATGTGTCAGACCAATGAGTGATGAAAGCTGAGGACCAGAGAACTCCATGTTGACCTTTTGTTGTTGTTGTTGTTGTTGTTAATTAATACTCTTGCCTAAGGCTTTGTGTAAAACTAAAATTGAAAGATACGTGTTACAATATTTTTTTTTCTTCTATGATACGACATTTGGGGGAATCTTGTAACATCATTTTAGGGCTGAATACTATCAAAGAGAGCGAGGACAGTGTGTAAACTTTGCCATGCTTCTTGGATCGCCTGATAGGCACAATTGAACCGTTGTATCTCTGGAACTATCAGAGAATTTTCAATGACATTTTTTGGCGTCTACCAAAAACCTAATGTGCTACATGTAAGTCGATTTTGGGTGTATGTGCATCACACAAATAATACGTTTTATCATTTGAACAGTATACTTCCAATGATGCAGATCAAGGAGAACCCATACTTTAAATCAAGTGTAGTAATCGGATTCGGTCATGCCTTCAGTGTGGGCCTTGGGCAGCTCACATCATTGGTGAAGGTATAAACTCTTGAGGACTCTGATGGTATGGGTTTTGTATGCATCACATCATCGGAAGACAGATATATACACCGTAAAAACACACAGTAAAGCTGATGTCAACTGTATGGGTTGAGGGCGACCGGCTTGATCGAAGGCGTGCTGTCAAACGTGACCTTCGGTGACAGTTAAAAAGTGTCATGGCTTTTCAGCACCACCTGGTGCCCTGCTATGTTCCGGCATGGACTGATGATGTGTCCACACTCTTGTTTAAATTAAAGTGCTTGAATCAGTGCCGTTCTGACTCGGTTCCTTCACATCTGTTGAGTCACAAGGGAAAGGAAGCTGGTGTGAAACATCTGTGGTGGGTGTTCTGTTCCTCTCATATCAGAAAGCTGTCGGCCTCCAAGTAACCTTGATTTGTGGAGCGCTAAATGTCGCATTGGCCCTTGGCTTTGCTGTAACATTACTTTATCTATATTAATGCTATATGGGGGGGGGGGGGGGGGGGGGGGGGGGGGGGGGGGGGGGGGGGGGGGGGGGGGGGGGGGGGGGGGGGGGGGGGGGGGGGGGGGGGGGGGGGGGGTTTTTTTTGATTGTTTTGGGTCTTTTGGGCGTCTTTTTTTTTTTTTTTTTTTGTCTGTTTGATTGTTTTGGGTCTTTGGGTGCCCCTTTTTTTTTTTGTCTGTTTTTAAAGGCTTCGTTAGCTGTCAAATGATTTTGTAATGTGGAACACAAGCCAATGGTAAAAGGGGTTCCTGTGCATCATACTGAGAACATTCTTTCCAGACCTCTCTCCGCACTAATTTTCCTTTCTTGCCACCCAACCCCATTATGAAAATAAAAGAAAGGTTGGGGGGGGGGGGGGGGGGGGGGGGGGGGGTTTTTTGTTTTTTTTAAGGAAATTGTGATGGAAAGGCTGATGGTTGCATGTCATTATGTCAGTTTTGTGTGTGGTTGGTTGTTTGTGGACTTTTAAAATGCCATTTAGTGTGTCAGTTTTGTGGGTGTTTGTGTGTGTGTGGACTTTTTTAAAAATGCCATTTAGTGTGTCAGTTTTGTGTGTGTGGGTTTTGTGTGGACTTTTAAAATATCATTTAGTGTGTCAGTTTTGTGTGTGTGGGTGTTTGTGTATGAACTTTTTAAAATGTCATTTAGTGTGTCAGTTTTGTGTGTGGATGTTTGTTTGTGTGTGGACTTTTTTTTAATGTCATTTAGTGTGTCAGTTTTGTGTGTGGGTGTGTGTTTATGTGTGGACTTTTTAAATGTCATTTAGTGTGTCAGTTTTGTGTGTGGGTGTTGTTTTGTGTGGACTTTTTTAAAATGTCATTTAGTGTGTCAGTTTTGTGTAGGCGTTTGTTTGTATGTGGATTTTTCTCAAGTGTTTCATTCATTTCAAAATGTCAAAAAAAAGGTATTTGTTTAGTTCCTGGTTTTGCTTTTCTGTTTGTGTCACATGATGGTTTAGAAGCACAGTAATCGTAATTTTTTTTATCTGTCTGCATTTCTGTATGGACACTGATGGTGAGACTGCCACAGAATCGTAATGGTATCTCTCCACTGGGGGGGGGGGGGGGTCACTGGCTCTGGCTCTGTGGCTGAGCAGGAAGGTGTTTACCAGGTGGTGTCCTGGGCATGTTGGATCAGCACAGGCAGCACTGAACACCATGGAAGTGACTCGGCAGCAGTGCAGGTTCTCCTCTCTTCGGGGTGGCTTCATGGGGATTTGATCAGTGTCTGTTCTGCATTGTTTATGTTGATGTCAGAGAGGGGAGGGTACCTGTTGACTTCAAAACGTCGTGCTTTCCACTTGCTCACATGACCACACCACATTGTTTATTGTTCCCCCTCCATCCCCCTCCTGCCCCAATACCCTTCTCCCCCACCAACCCACTGCCCTTTCTCCCCCCCCCCCCCCCCTCTCTCTCTCTCTCTCTCTCTCTCTCTCTCTCTCCACCACATCATGATGATCATAGCATCATCCGAATTTCCTGTGTTGTATGATGATAGCACAGTTTTCAGTTGAATGTAAAGAATTTTTTTTCCCTCCAGAATTTAACTGTGACTGACGACATAATGGCCTTGTGTGTAATGCTGTCATGTGTGAAGCCTAGCAAGAAGATTGGTTACCTGAGTTACAAGTCTTGCGTGAAGCAGGTGGACAAACGTGTGTGTGTGTGTGTGTAAGAGACAGATTAAGAGTGAGGTGGAGAGAGGAAGGTGGTGGAAAGGAATGGGACCACTGGAGAGTGGCAGATGAAAGGGGGTGGGGTGGGGGGGGGGGGGGGGAGGATGGAGGGTGTGTGTGACGTGACGTGCAGTTTGCTTGGAGCATTTGTTGTGACAGTAAAGTTATGCACAACACCGTAAATCATCACACCTCCACTTGTCTGTTCAGGTGTTTGGCATTTCACCCACCCACCAGCCCTTTCATTTGGGTGTGACTGTTACAGCTTCATGGAGGGGTTTGTGGGGGGGGGGGGGGGGAAGGTTGTTACTTCTCGCCCCATTGAACTACCTGGAAATGACAAGAGTCGTTGTCATCATCAGTATTCCCTTGCTCTTTGGTTGTGTTGCCTGTCCACGTCGGTTTGTGAATGAAACTAATGTGA